>JAAAKG020145439.1:0-10890 GCA_010014905.2 Druon quercuslanigerum | reverse complement strand
GTGTGTGTGTGTGTGTGTGTGTGTGTGTGTGTGTGTGTGTGTGTGTGTGTGCGTAAACTATATTACAAATAAGTTAGTAAATAGGTTAAGTTGTTCTGTGACGTTGAGGATAATGGAATTAAATGATTTCAATTTTATTTTTGCTGGTCCTCTTGTTCCGTCTCCTAATGGACTTATTTTCATTATTATTCTGAAACAAATTAATTTAATTAGAAATTATATTTCTTAATAAAAAAATATCAAATTTTTGTCTATCAAATGCTATCAGAGAATGTCTACAATATACATATTTTGAGAAGATGAAAGGTAATTGTAATGTAATGTAAGGCTGGTTTCTTCGTCACATAATTTTAGGCCTTAATTGTGAAGCACTAACTAAATTAATTAATTTAAACAAGTTAACTTATCTTTTTTATCAAACAGGCTACTGGCAACTCACTGTTTCTATTTATCATTTACTATTCAGTAATTAGTAATACCTAATTATCATAAGACCAGATACGAGGCTTGCTTGACAGCTGGCATCAGCTGACATGTCAGGGTTGTGCGACGCATGCGCTAGCGCTTAAGGTTTGATACACGTGGGTATTATTTCAGTTTTCATATACAAATATATTAATTTTGGTATACATAGGAAATAAGTTTGATATAAATGCGTATTAAGTTCATCTTAATTTACAAATACATTAATTTTCAAATGCACTTTATGTTTTAACGTGTATTAAAATGCAGAACATTTTAACAATGTAAGATACAGCAAAGTATGGGATAGAGTCATTAATTGGATATAACTAATTTACTGTTCATTTTTCAATTAAAAATGAACCATTTTTTGAACAATCATTTTTTCAATAAACATATAGACTATATTGGAATTAATAATTTTTCAGAGAATATCCATTAAAATATTTTCTTTTTATGTTACATCATCTTTTTGTTTTGTACCATAGTTTATCCTTTAAATTACTACCTGATGAGGAGGTCTAAATTGGCCTCCAAACATGTTGGTCCCCAAGTAGTTTAAAAAGGACGGAAATAGAGAAAGAGTGAGAGATTGGTTTTTGGTTGACTCTTTCCCTTTTTTTTCTTTTTTTTCTTTTCTATTGATATATATGTCTCTAATGAGCCGGAAAGTAAGATAGTTTGGAAATCTATTTTTTAATGATTGAATCTTTTTCATGCTCTTTTGCATAAAATTATTCTTGAAAAAATTGATTATTTTCCAATCTCAAAATACAACATTTTTAACAGAGACACTAAACAAAAGGTTCGTTTCCAATCTATAGTTTTTGCTTATAAACATCGTATGATTTCTCTTAACTGAGTTGTGAATGTTACCTCAATCTTCATGGAAGAAATCTTGCTATTAGATTCTTATATTAATAAAATATTAGAAATTAAAATTAAATGAATAACAATATAATTGATAATATAATAATCTAAATACATTGGTTTTGAATCAACCAAAAAAAAAATTTTTCTATTGTTTGGCCAACTAGAAAATAATTAAGCAAATGCCTTTAGCTAGGTTTCAATCAGACAATTCCAGAAAAAGCTTTATGTCAATATCCTTATTGGAGAACTGCCTTTAGTCCACCCACACACTTAGAGAAAGTTATAACTTTTATTTGAACACTCGTAAAAGAAAGTCGGTGAATAAAAGAAAATTCAAGAACCGGGATTTTGAATTAAAATGGGATTTTTGAAGAAAAAGATTCTATAGCTTTCAGATTGCGATGGTCGACAAAAGGCAGTTGTTCGATAAGGATATTAGGGTGAAACTTTTTATATTATTTTACGACATCGAGTGCAAGTAACCGAAAAGTAAAATTAAAAGTAAACGACAAGTAAATGGGGAAATAAAATCCTGGAACCGGGGCTTTGGATGAAAATTGAAATTAAAAAAAAAAGTTTCCTGTAGCTTTCAGATTGCGATGGTCGACAAAACGCATTTTTCAATAAGGATATTGATTTCCCAAATTTTTGTGTTTATCTTCCAACATTGTCCGATAATAATTTTAAGTTAAAACTATTGTTTGTTATTGTCTAAAATCGAGTACAAGCAAACAGTAAAAGAAAGTTCAAAACCTGGGCGTTTAAATGAAAACCAGAATTAAAAAATATATTTTCCTATAGCATTCAAAGTGCATGAGTGGACAAGGCACAGTTGCCCCATAAATATATCGATTTACATTTTTTTTTTACTATTGTCGAGCATAAGTTAGCATTTTTTCTTCAAAAGAAATATATTTTTAACTTTCTCAAAATAGTAATTCTGATATTTAAATATAGCTAAAACGAGAGAAAACCCATACATTTAATTAGTTTATTGTTAACAAAATGTACCTATTTATTTTCTAATAGATAAAATATGTTAGATGTCTTTCTATTTAAGTTCTCTCTAACGCAAAATTTTTTTAAATATCTAATAAAGTCAAAAGTAATTATAAATTACTTAGCAAGCAGTTATTGATCGCGTGCTTTGTGTCAAGATAGTGATAACGATTATGGGTTGCATGATTCAGTTACATACATATGCATTGGATTTTCCTTACCCTATTGAACCAGTTTTACCACTCACTTTTACAACATTTTTTGCTGCTGCTTACTGATTATTAATTATTATTGATTAATTAATGTTATTATTATTTAGGGCGTATTCTATTGAAATTATTTTTAGACATAACAACGAGGTGGTATCGAATCTACACAAATAAAATCTGCGTTGCATTTATCTTAATCTAAATTGTTCTCAATTAAATAACAGACCGTAAAACCCTGCAAAATAATATACAATTAATGTTAACAATAACACTTTTTTCTTTATTTTGTTTCTGGCATGTTACAAAATTCTTTTCCTTGAAACAACTGCTTTACAAGTACTCCTCTGTTTTCAATCTCACAAATCATAACTAATCTATTTTATTTTTTATTTTGTATAAAACTGGGAAACCCCGATTATTGAACCTCTCAAATTGAAAAATTACGATTTAAAAAAATTAAAAAGAGATAAAAATAATGAATATTTTTTCTTTGTAGATATTTTTCCTGGGAAAAATTTGTCTCTCTTGACTTTTTATCATATTTTGTTTTATTTTCTAGAAAATGCGCAAATTTCCAGTTATTTAAATTAGAAAAAGTTTTTTTTCAAAACCAGTGGAGGCAAAGATTTTTTTTTTATCGAAAATCTGTTTCAAAACATTTTAAACATAAAATTAAGAAGAAAGAATAGAATTGAAATGTTTTTTTTTCTGGAATACATCAATTCCAGTTCTTGAGATTTTATTGGCTCTCATGGAACTCTGTATGGCGCTTCAGTAGGAATCCATGTTTGATGAGATTTCTCTGAATTAATAATAGTTTATTAGATTGAGTGGATTTACAGGAATTTTATCAAATATAGGGAAATCGACCCAGACTTAACAACAACAAAACGTTAAAAATAAACAAAATAGTAACCAACACTAAAAGAAAAAAAACTCAAAATGGATGCTATTAACTTTTTCAAATCTCCCACCCCCCCTTCCCATTTCCTATTACTCAATTCTCTCCTCACCTAATCTATCCTAACCGATCCTATCTTATCATCCTGCCTTCCTACTTCCCTCTCCATTCTTTATCTCCACATACATTGCCACCCCTCCATAATTCCCCTACACTCTGGCCCAACGCCCACTTTCCTTCATCACTAAGGCCCCCTCCTGCCACTCTACTCCTACCCCTACCATCCCTTACTTCTTATAACGCCCTCTCCTATCTCCCCTCAAACACATCCCTTTTTTGACGAAACTCTATTAAGTATATTCAGACGTTAATTAAGTAGTTTAAATCTTCCCTTCCGTAGTTTCTTCTCCTCTACTTCCCCACTTTTCCTCTTTCGTCTTCCCCACTCCTCCATCCTTTCACACTTCCCTTTATGCCTCCCTTCACTCCATTTTCCTTACTTCCACAATCCTTTCACTCCTTCCTAAGCTCCACGAACTATTCTATTACTCGTCAACTCACTTCCCTTCCTCTTTTCCCATAATTTGGTCTACCTCCTCTATCTCATTTTCCCTGGCTTCTCCTATGTCCACTCCCCTCATTATACTTCCTCTCTCCTCACTTTACCATTCTCATTTCCTTATACTTTTAACCGCACTGATGAACAGAAAACAAAAATAAATAAGGGGAAGATAATATTTTGCCGACATACGACAGTTGTTAAAGGGGTTGAAAAATATATGAGGCCTTTCTAGAGGATCGGAGGTAATTAAACATACTCCCCACGTTAGGTAGTAGAAAGAGAGGGAAGTTGTAAGAATTTTCTACATAAAGCTGCCCCGATTTATTTTTCTTTGTATTAAAAAAGTCCCAAATACTTCCCCACTCCAAACCTCTCATACATCCTCCACCCTCGTCCACCCCTTCATCCCCACTTTTATTCAACACCCAGGAAGAAAGTACAACAGAAGGACGAGCGGACGGAGACTAGATTGAAATTATAAGGATTTCTTCCCGAGGAAACAAAACCCCAAAAAATAATTTAACAAAAAGGAATAATTACTTTTAATAATTAAGAATATTTTTGGTTTGCGATTAATCTCTTCTTGTTAAAAATTCTACTAATTGGTTGAAACTTTAATTTTTTGTTCAAAACTTATATTTACAGGTTAAAAATTCCACTTTTTGCAGAAAGGTAATTTCTTATGAACTATTTTATGCACTGAAAGCAAAATACAAAAAGCTCACAAATCAAATAAGACCTCCAATTACCTTCTTTCTGGCTCATTAGAGACAAGCGTACAGGAAAAGGAAAAAGGGAGAAAAAGTTAAAATGTATACTGAGTACGAAACTTGGTTTAGAATTCAATAATTTTGTGCAAAATTATTCCTCCTTTTTGGTTAAATTCAACTGTTTTTTGTTTAAAATAAAATATTTTTTTAGTTTAAAATGGATTTCTTCACTCAAAAACTTAAATATTTTTTGCGAATTCGTTTTTTGGTTGAAAATTAATCCTTCAAACTTAAAAAAGAATTTATTTTGTTGAAAATTAAAGTGTTAATGTGTTAATTAATTAAAAATTAAGATTGAACTCTTTTCTTAAAAATTTATTCTGTTAAAGATTTATTATTTTGATTTGCGCTTTATTCCTTTAGATGAAAATTTAATTACTAAGTCCATTTTTTTTTGTTAAAACTACATGTTTTTTGATCATTCAATTTTTTTGTAGAAAATTAATTGTATTCGATAAAAAAAAAATTTTTTAATTGAAAATTTAAATCTTTGGTAAAATATCAGTTATCATTTTAGTAGAGAATTAATCTTCTTTATTGAAAATTCATTATTTTGGTTTATATTTTTCTTTCTGAATTTTTTTACTGCAAATTTTACGGTTTCATTTTTGGTTCAAAAGTTATTTTCTTTATTTTAAAATTTAACCATTTGTTTGCAAATTCATGTATTTAAATAAACTAATGATTAAATGATTTATATATTTTTTAAATAAATTTGTACATTTTCCAGACATTTACCTAGATTTTAAGGGATTCTAATGGATTTCTAAACATTTTCAGGTATTTCGAGGTATTTCAAGGAATTTCAAAATATTTAATGATTTAATTTGTTTGAAAATTCATTTTAGTTACACTTACTTTTTTTAATGACACTTTCCGAGTTCACTATTAAACAAAATTTTTTTTATTTTATATAAATAAAAAAGACAATAAAAAATAATAATAATAACAGTAATAAAAAAATTTAATTCCAATAAATTGTCAGCCGTATATTTAAAATAAGGTTGAACGTATCTAACATTCCATCGCATATTTTTGTAAGAAAAAGTTTAATTTAAAAATTTTTTAAAAGGTCAAAAGGACACTGAATTACACTTTAAAAATCACTGCTGTGTTTTGTTTTGAAATAAATGTCTTTTGTTTGGATTTTGAATATTGTGTTGTTTATACAGAATTATCATTCATACAATAATATCAACTTGGAATTTAAATTGAGAAAACATTAAGTTTTTAAAATTACATTTGTAAAACCAGCAAACAGTTAGTTACTAAGAATTAGTAAGTTTAGTAATTATTAATAATTTCATTTCAGAAAAAGTGATATAATTCCTAATTTAGCTATCAGACAAAATGCTACTCATTGCATTATTTAAAATTCTACTGATTCGAATCAAGCAATCTTGCAATCCAGTGTGCAGTAAAAATCGGAGTAATTAAACCCTGCGGAACACAGTCAAGTCTGGATTAAGTGTTTTTTTGGTTGCGGGGCTGAGTTTGATCATAAATCCACAGTCTCGAAACTGTTGTGTCTCTCCCCTGTTTTTATCTCTGTTTTGCCACGCCTGAGTGAACACTACACATCCCCGCAGTTCCAGAATAACTAAATCCAGATTAGTCTGTACTTTAAATTTAAAAGAATTCTAATGTTTTGTATATTTTTATTTCACAGTCAAGTGTTTAAGATATAAATGGTCCATTCTCCCGATATGAAAGTTTAAAAGTTAGAATTTGTATGATCTGGAAAAAGGTTTGGTAACCGGGAAATGACCACAAAGTTATTTTTGTTTTTAGAGACAACTGGTCAATTTAATTAGTCATAGCTTTCTCTCCGTGAATAAAATTAAGCCCTGTCAACCCCTCCAGGTCACTTGCCTGAATCCGCGTTTGCTGAAAAGTTAAAAAAAAGTCTTTTCTCTCGAAACTGCGGATACGAGTGGATCCCAAAGGCGAATTGGAATCAGAGCTGACATCTGGTCTGGATTCGATTTTTCCAGGAGGGTATTTAACCGACTTGAATGGGGTACGGCACTGTCGAAATGTATGTAGTATGTAGTATGTAGTGTGTAGTGTGTACGCACTACCACACACTCTTGAAAAGTCGCGTGTCCGCTGATGGTTTGATCCTCCTGGAAGGGGGATGAAAATTGTAAAGGCAGCGCAGGCGTGTCCATATCGACCCACCCGGAGGCCCTGGACGGCAGCACCCTCGCGACTCTCAGCCAAGCTTTCACTGTTTCACTGGCGAACTAGTGGGTAGTACACACACACGTCATAGGTAAGTCGAAGCGTGCGGTTCTCCAGTACTTGACACACATACAACAAATATATATCTATATCTATATGTTATTTTCAAATATATTTTACGCGAAAACGACCCTTAGATAGTGTTCAGGTCACCCTAAGATTTACAAACCTGTGGCACTGGCTGTTCTGAAACAAGTGGGATTCTAAAAACATGTGGGAATCTAAAACAACTGGGATTCTAAAACAAGTGGGATTCTGAAACAAGTGGGGTACCCTAGTCCTCGGGACCGACGTTCGTCGACCCCCGCGGTATACAAACACGATATTTCCCGTGTGATTTTTAGGGTCGAGTGCGCAGGACCGACACGTGACCGTCGGCACCTTTTCCGACGAACCCCTATTTCTTAAAACCCCGGTCAGACTTACTTGGGTTTTGACCTCGGTTTTGACACGAAAAACGACGCCAGGCACCGGTTCCGCGGTGTGTTTAGTCCATTCCGGAAGTGATCGACCCCGTGGCTAGGGAAGACTCGGGAAGCCGGGAGGTAAGATACGGATGTGTGGACAATTTTGGGAGTGTGGGTATTGATATTCGAAACTAATCTGACCCAGAGGATAGAGAAAAATTTGATTTTTTTTTATCAAAAATAAAAAATAGAAATTTAAAGCAGTTGAAATTTGGTTTAAATCTGACAAAAAATTACTTTTAACAGATCAATCAGTTAATATTGATGACTCAATCAGTCAGTCCATCAAAGTGACTGATGTGTCCCCTATAATCACATTTCAAAGTTATCTCTAATTTAAAATTTTAATTAACTTCCTAAATTTTTAACAAGTAATTTAAATTAGCCATAAATGACTGATTAACACATAACAAACACACGAGCTAGATCAAACAAAATTACTGATTTTTTTAATGAAAGTTTCTGATTACGTACTGGTTAATTCAGTTTGTTTTTATTGGTGGAAAATAAATCTTCTTCGTTCAAAGTTCATCTTTTTTGGTTGAATTCGACTGTTTTTTTTATTTGAAAAAAAATATATATTTTTGCCTGAAATATCAACTATTACATTTTTTGTTGAGAATTAGTATTTTTATAAACTAATAATTCAACTATAGATGAAATTTTTTTGGTAATGATTTATTATTTTAGTTGAAAATTCATCTGTTGGTTGATAATTTAAATATTTCAATGAAAATTCGTTTCTTCTTTATTGAAGTTTCATTCTTTAAATAAAAATTAAACTATTACATTTTTAAAATGAAAATACATGTTTTTACATAAAAATTCATCTCTTTGGTTGAAAATTCAACTACTTGGTTAAGAGTTATATTACTTTGTTAAAAATTAAATTTTGCTAATAATTCATAAATTTAATTAAAAACTTATTTCTGTGGTTTTAATCAAAAATTATTAATTCTGTTTTTTGATGAAATTTTCTTTTCAGTTGAAAATCTACTCACGGGTGAAAACTTCTCTTTTTCAGATAAAAAAAATATTTTTTGTGGAAAATTATTCTTTGGTAGAAAATTAACCTTTCTGGTTAAAAATTTTATCACTTGTTGTAAAATTGAACTATTATGTTCAAAATTAGTTTCTTTTTGTATTGAAAATGAATTTTGCTTATCAAAATTTGATCTATTCCCATTTTGAATAAAAAAGTACCTGTTTAATTAAAAATCCAACTATTTGGTTAAAAATTTAACTCATTGAAAATTTGTTTGTTTTTGGTGGAAAATTATTCTTCCTGGCGCAAAAGTATTACTTTTTATCAAGTAAACTAATTAATTGAAAGTGAAATTACTTTCTTGAAAATTTGTTTATTGGTTTATGATTCATCATTTCAGTTGAAATTAATCTGTTTGGTTGAAGAGTTAACTATTTTGTTGAAAATTAATTTTTTTTTTAAATAATAATATTTTTTTGTTAGAAATTTAACTTTTTGCTTGAAAACCTATATCTTTCATGGAGAATTTATCTTGTTTGTTAAAAATTCGTCTCTTTAGTTGAAAATTATTGAAAATTTATATTCTTTAGTTTAAAATATAATTATTTCATTAAAAATCCGATTTTTTTAAGATGAATATTTTTTCAGCTGAATATTCAAGTTCTTAATTAAAATTTCTTTTATTTTGTTAAAAATTCTTCTTTTTTTATAAAAAAAAATAATGATCGTGGTTGAAAAATAATCATCACTTCAGTTGAACATTACCTTTTCTGTTCAAACTTGCCTATTTTTTTACATCACTTTATTTTAGTTGAAAATTAATATTTTTCAGTTTAAAATTCTATTTTTCCGCTAAAGATTTTTCATTTTAGATGAAAATTTTATCTCATTGGTTAAAAATTGATCTTCTGTAGTTTAAAATTTAACTATTTTGTTGAAAATTTATTGTTATTTTTAAATTTTTTTTGATGAACATCAATATTTTTTTAGCGAAACATTCAATTTTTCGGTTGATAATTGTTGTAATTTGTTGAAAATTCGTCTTCTTTGTCGAAAATTAATCTTCTTGGTTGAAAACCGATCTTTCTTCTTTAAATATTCACCTACAGGCTTGAAAGATCAACTTCTTCGTTGCAAATTCATTTTTTGTTTGTAATTTAGCGTTTCAGTTGTAAATTGAACTTTTTATTTAAAAATAGAACTATTTTTCTGAAAAAAAATTTTTTTTTTGAAAATTTTTATTTTCTTCAAAATTCAAGCTTTAGATGAAAACTCATCTCTGTGATTGAAAATCTAACTAGTTTGTTGAAAAAGTTTTATTTGAAAAATAATTGCTTTAAATAAAAATGAAAGTATAACATTTTCAGCTTAAAAGTAATCTATTTTAGTTAAAAATTCAACTATTTGTTTGAAAGTTCATGCATTTTGTTGAAAAATCGTCTTTTTTGGTCAAAAATTAATCTTACATTATTAATCGAATATTTTAATCAAGATTTATCATTTCAGTTGAAAATTCATCCAAATGGTTGAAAATTAATATATTTTCAGTTTAAAATTAAACTTTTTGTTTGAAAACTCATCTCTATGATGTAGAACTTAACTGAAATGTTGAAAATTCGTTATTTTTGCTTAAAAAATAATATTTTGAATTAAAAATTAAAGCAATCTATTTTTGGTTTAAAATTGATCTTCTTTAGTTGAAATTCAATTTTTCTTTAAAAATTCTTGTATTTTGCTAAAAGTTCGTCTTTCTTTGTAGAAAACTATTCCTCTAGGTCCAGAAATCTCTTTTTTGTTAAATATTCAAATACTTCTTTCATAATTAAACTACTTTGTTACCAAAAAATTTTTTAGTTAAAAATTCAGAATATTAGTTTTAAAGATAATCTCTTTGTTAAAAAATGAACTATTCTGTTATAAATTCATTTTTTGTGTCGAAAATTAATTTTGTTGATTGAAAGTTTATCTATACCATTTTTGCTGGAAAATTGACATATTCAATCAGTCAAAATTGAGTTCATGTCAGCCAATCTTTACTTAATCAAATTTAGAGGCTAGATTCGAGCCTGAGGGATGCAAGACATTTATTATCGAGGGGTTAACAACTTGTGAAGCCTGGTGTAAACTGTAATTAAAATTTCATGAGGTCTGCTAAAGGTACTGACTTTTTTTAAATAAACGATTTCTAAGACAGGATTGCTGTAGCAGCTTCAGTGATTCCATAAGATTAATGTGACTTAATTTACTTCATTACAATTCATTGTGTTGAGTAGAGTCTATTGACTTTAGTATCAATGATTTTTCATAGACTTCAGGAGATTCGTAAGAATTAATTGACCTTAGTGAATTTAGTAGACTTAAGTGATTTATTTAAATTCAACAGATTTTAATTATATCAAATAGAATTCGTCATATTTA
>JAAAKG020145438.1:0-10890 GCA_010014905.2 Druon quercuslanigerum | reverse complement strand
ATAATTGATTGCCTTGGTTAAAGATTCATTTCTTTGGTGAAAAGTCTAATTGTTTTGGTTGAAAATGGATATTTTTTAGTCAAACGTTCATCTATTCTGTAAGAAATTCGTCTTTTTAGCTTGAAAATTTAACAATTTTGTAACCTAACAATTTTGACTTGAAAGTTCAACTAATTTGTTGAAATTTTTTTCTAATTTATCTAAAAAACCTTGCTTGTTTAAAAATTCTTTATTTTGGTTTGAAAACTAATATAATTGGGTTGAAAACTTGACTATCCTCTTGAAAATGTTTGGTTTTTTGTTTTGGTTGAAAATTCATGTCTTTGACCGAAGAATGGACTATTTATTGAAAACTCGTTTTTTGTATCTTGAAAATTAACTTTTTAAACTGAAAATTTAACTAATACTTTCTTGGTTCAAAATTTTTCTTTTTTAGTTCGAAATTATTCTATTTCGTTGAAAATACATCGTTTTTAGTTGAGCATTGAACTGTTTTGTGCCAAGTTCACGTGTATTATATTGAAAAATTTTATTATTCAATAAAAATATTAATCTTTTGGATTGATGTCTATTTGGTTAAAATTAATTTTTTTCCAAAATGAAATATTTTCATCTAAAATCTTAATAAAGTAGAACGTCGTAAATATAATTTAGTATAGAACTTACATTTATTTTATTTAGAAGCATTCATTTCCCTATTTACGTGAAACAATTAACACCTTGTCTCTTCTATATTTTTAGAGTACTTTGCACAAAGTACTTTGCCTGCAAAAAGTATCATTGCTAAAATTAAATTTAAAAAATTCAGCTGAAATAATTCTGTGAAAATATTCCCTAGAAGTTTCCTATAAAAATTACCCTGATGAAATTTAAATACCCTCAAAACATGTTGGGTCCTCGTAATGTAAAAAAAGAAGGATAAATAATATAGAAAAGAGAGCGTTTTCTTTGTTATTGAATATCTATCTGACTGCAAATAAATAATTTTTAAATTTTCGGATATTTGAACCTTCGCTTAAATAATTTTCGGATATTTCACTCATTGCTAAACTGATTTTCGAATAATTCGACATTCGTTGAAATCATTTTCGGTCAATTAATCATTCGGTAAATTAGTTTTCCTTCGAATAAATTTCGGTATTCTTATATTCGCTATTTTAATTTTCGGTCACTTGAACCATCGGAAAAATGACCGGCATTAATTTTTTACACATTAAAAAATTTTGAAGGGCTTGAATGACTTTAAAGTATTCCAAATGATTTTAAAGTTCTTTGTACTTTTTTAAACTTCCAAAGAATCTTCAAAAGCTCTAAATACATTCAATGAAGTTAAATAGCTTTCAAAGGATTTTAAATATCTAACGAGATTTTATATGATATCAAGGCATTTTTTACACATTAAAAAATTATGAAGGACATAAATGACTTCAAGGTATTCCAAAGGATTTTAAGGATTTTGGTGTTTTTTTAACATCTTTGGAATCTTTGAAAGCCCTGAAGACTAACAAAGTAATTTCAAAATATTTGAATAGATTTGAAATATTTTAAGGTATTTCATAGGATTCCAAGGCATTATTATAAATTAAAAAATAATAAAGAATTTAAATGACTTTAAGGTATTCCAAAGGATTATCAAGATCTTGTTGTTTTTTTTAATTTCTGAGGAATCGTCGAAAGCTCTAAAGAATACCCAAGGAATTTCAAAATTCAAAAGCTTTTAAATATTTTAGGATATTTTATAAGATTCCAAGGCATTTTTATAAATTAAAAAATTACGAAGGACTTGAATGATTTAAAAGTATTCCAAACGATTTTAAAGGTCTTGGTGTTTTTTGCTTTAAACTTCTAAGAAATATTTGAAAGCTCTAAAGACTATCGAAGAAATTTCAAAGGACGTCAAGAGATGAAAAATATTTTAGGATATTTTAAAAGATTCCAAAGCATTTTTGACACATAAAAAAATGTTTAAGGGCTAGAATGACTTCAAAGTATTCCAAAGGATTTTAAATTTCTTTTTACTTTCTTAAACTTCCAAAATATTTTAAAAGTTCTAAATATATTCAATGGAGATCCAAAGATTTAAAAATATTTTAAATATTTTACGATATTTTATAAGATTCCAAGGAGACCTTTATACATTAAAAAATTATAAAGGACTTCAAAGTATTCCGAAGGATTATAAAAGTTTTTTGGATTTTCAAGGAATCTTCAAAAGCTCTAAATACATTAAAGGGATTTCAAAAGATTTGATATAGTTTAGGATATTTTACAATATTCAAAGGAATTTCCTATACATTAATAAATTTGCAAGGGTTTAAATGACTTTAAGGTATTTCAAAGGATATAAAAGATATCCGTGTTTCTTTTCAATGATAAAGAATGTTCGAAAGCTTTAAAGACATTCAAGGGATTTCAAATGATTTTGAAAGATTTAAATATCTTATGACATTTTATGATATCCCAAGGCATATTCAATGAATTAAAATATTATCAAGTAATTGCCAAGGATTTGAATAGTTTAAAGGTATCAAAAGGATTGTGTTTTCTTAACTTTCAGGAGATCTTCAAAATCTTTGAAGACATTAAAGGGATTTCGAATGCTTTTAAAAGATTTGAAATATTTAGGGTATTTTATAAGATTACAAGGAATTTACAATTAATGCATTTTTTTTTGAATTATTGAAATTAATTTGTTATTCCAAAGGATTTTAAAGTTAATAGAGTTTTTTTTAACTTCCAAGAGATATTTTAGAGTATTTTAAAAGATTCCAAGGGCTTTTCCAGAAATAAAGTTTTTCAGGGAATTTTTCAACCGCTTAAAAAATTTTCAAGGGGTTTCAAAAAATTCACAGAATTTTAAATACTGTAAGGTATTAAAAAATATTAAGTGTAGTTTTTTAATACCTTATTAGAATTTCAAAGTCCCTTAAAGGTATTTATAGATTTTCGGGTATTTTTTTAAGTATCAAGGAATTTTCAATGGATTTCATTAGATTTTCAACAATTTGAAACATTTTAGGCCATATTAAAAGATTTTTATACAAACTTTAAAACTTAAAAAATATTCAAGGAATTGCTAAGTATTTCAATAATTTCAAGGTATTCTCAGAGGTTATAAATATTTAATAAAATTTTGTAACCTTGCAAGGAATTTTCAAGGGCTTTGAAATTTTAAAAAAGAAATTTCAAAAGATTTGAAAGAACTCCAAACATTTTAGGTACTTTAAAAAGATATCGAGTAATTTTTAATGCATTTATTTAACTTGTAAGTATTTCAAAGCCTTCAATAAAATTGAAAGTATTTTTAAAACTTTCCATAAAATTTCAAGAGCTTTGAACGTTAAAATATTTTAGGGTGTTTTGAAAGATATTTAGGGTCTTAGGATATTTTGATGAATTTTCCAGAACTTTAAAAAATGTCGTCAAATTTTCTGTAATTTTAAGGGATGTTATGATATTTTAATTAATTTGAAAACATTTATTCACAAAATTTGAGAAATTTCATAGGACTTTCAATATTTTCAAATATTTTCAGGTATTTTCAAAATTTTCTAAGAATACTAAAGAGTTTAGGATATTTTGAAAGTTTATAAGAAGTTGTTAATAGCTTCTAAACATTATTTTACAGATATCTTAAATTTTTTTACAGATTTTAAAAATATCAACAGCTTTAAAAACTTTTAAAGGATATGAAAAGATATCAAAGAATTTGGAACATTTTAGGGTTTTTTTCGTTATTAAAATATTTAAAATACTTAAGGGTATTTTAGGAAATTCAAAGGTATTTTCAGGAGCTTCAACAAGTTTTAAAGAATTTTAAAATATTTTAAAGAATTCGAAATATTTTAGGACATTTCGAAAGATTCTAAATCATTTCAAATAATTAAATTCTATTTTCAATTCCAAGGAAGTAGTCAGCAGCTTTTAAAAATTTCAAAGCACATCAAGAGATATCAAAGGATTTTGAATATCGTATGGCATTTCAGAATATTCCAAGAAATTTTTAATACACTTCAATAATTTTATTAAAGTCCAAAGGATCAGAATACTCTCCGGTATTTTAAAAGATTCCAAAGAATTGTAAAAGCTGAAAAAAGTTTCAATGGATTTAAAAATATTCCAAAGAATTTAAAATATATGAGAGTTAAAAAATATTCCAAAGCATTTTTAATTAACAATAAATTCCTAAAATCTTAAGAAAGGAGAAGGATTTCTAAGGGCTGCAAATATTAAAAGAGTTTTTTAAATATTTTTTTGCAATTTAGTTCAATTCATTTTATAATTCACCCAGAATTCTTATAAATTTATCCTGAATACTTTTAAATTCTTCGTCATGCTCTTGATTTTTTAAATCACTTTAATTCTCATAAATTAACCCAATTCTACTCAATTTAATATATTTGTTTTTATTTATTTTTTAGATTATGTTTAATTTATTTCTAATTCTCTCACGCTTACCTTGAATTCTTAAAACTTTCGTCCAATTTTTATAATTCCTTCAAACATTTCTACATCCGTAGGAATTTTTCGAATTCAATGATTTTTTAATATTTTTTAATTGTTTGCAATTTTTGGATCTTCCAAGGCTGTGTCAGCGATAAGAATAATAAAATAAAAATTTGTACATTAAATTTTTTTATTCCATTTCAAAAATTCGACGCATATAGAAAATGTTACAAGGCTAGAAATTTGTCTTTAAACAATCATGATCAGGAAAAATAAAAAAAAAACAGTCCGGGGAAAATCAAGGAATTTTTAAAATTAAGTTTTTTCAGGAAATAAGATTCTCTGCTTCTTTAAATTTTGTTTTTGAACTAATTTGTTAATTATTTAAAGAATTATCATACGTTTGAATAATTTTTATTAGTTATTCGTTAAAAGTTACAATTTTTTGGGACAAGCAATATAGTTGATGAATGCCAAAAATTTAATTTTTTGTTCGACTCATTTTACCATTGTTTAAAAAACTTATGTTTAAATAATTTTGTTTTAGAAAATTCTAAAAAGTTAGTGGTTTTGAAATAAATAAGTCAATTAACAAATGTCACAAAATTTTTATTATTTATATAATTTTTTCCCCTATATATCGTGAAAGGTTATTATTTTATGTAATTATTGACACAGTTAATAAATTTTAATAAAGTGACTTTTTCTTTGGAAGAGAGCTTGCAATTATTTAAACAATTTTCAATTGTTTAAAGATTTTTTCTCTGCAAACGGTAAATTGTTATTAAATTTTGAAATTCTTGACGCAGTTAATGAATGTTCAGAGTGATATTTTTTTGAAAGATTATTTGCAATTATTTAAACAAATTATTTCACATGCGCCTTTTCATAGGAAAGATGGAGAAAGAAATAATTTTTTAGAATCAATCACACTACGTCGCTTATTATGCAATATTTTTATATCTTAACTGCATCGATCTAGAAAAATAAATATCCATAAAGTCACTAAATAAATGAAAAAAATGGTTTAAACAATTATTTTATAAGTTATGAGATACGAAAACCCTGATAAATAAATGACATAGCGTAAATGATTATTCTTTTTTTAAATAATTGAAACCTATCAAACACGAAAAAATTTAAGTATTAACATTTATTATTTCATAACATTAAACTATTTACGTTTTGGAAACTAAAAATATAAACAAATTATAATAGTTTAAAGAATTTAAAATCAGCTTAAATATACTTATAAGCTAACGTTTTAACAAATAAAAATAAGTGTTGTTAAACAAATAAAACAATACAGGCAGTTAGCATGTATTTTAAATAAAACTGCTATTTCAAATTTTTTGGGCTACTTTTCGGACACAATACGAGGTGTAAAAATTAAAAGTTGTAGGGTAAAAATTATTATTTGCACATTTTTTACTAAAAGAATAAAATTTTTTTTTGTAAAATGAACAAACTTTGAGGTATCGATCACCAAAATTGAAAGACGAATTTTTTCCTAGCCAATTAAACATATTTTTAATAACAAATATTAATAATTATGACTAAGTAATTGTGTTTGCAAAACCTTTTTTTTTTATTTTTTGCTATTGTGAGATTTTTCACTCATTTTTAAAATTGTTATCTTTACCTTAATCGATAAGAGTTTTATCAGGTACAAGCTTCGCGAATTCACCACTGATGGCGCTGTAGGTCACTTCTAGTTAAATATTAATCTTCTATGTGGAAAATTGATCATTCAAACAGATATTTTAATTTTTTCATGAGATTAATTATTTGCATAGATAAAGATTATTTTTATTTAAAATTTTTTGTTGAAAATGTATGATTAAAAAGGAATAATTTTTTACTTTTATGAAATTGTTGATAACGAACATATCCTAGAAAATATTCACAAATTAGATTTTTAAGGCAAATTTTTAAAAACAGTTATCAAATTACCGAAAATGTAAATCATTGTACAATTATAATGAATAATAGAGACTTTCAATATTTTCCGTAATTGTTTTTTTTGTCTTATCCAAAAACTAATGTTCAGAAAATCATACATTCCATCAACATGTAGTATAAAAAAATTTTAGTTTCGAAATTCTGGGATCAAATGATGTCGAAATATGTCAAAAAATTTTAATATAAAATTTAAGTAATTGCAAACCTACCTCTATGAGAAAAACAAATTAATCAACTGTTAAATACTCAAATTAATGAACAATAACTAAAATTTATTAAAATAATTCATTATAAATTTTTTTTAATATTTATAACTTTTTAATAAAAAATTTGTATAAGATATTATAATTTTAGTGTCAATTATAGCAATTTTGAATTTTAGTTATTTTTATACTTAAAAATTAATCATCTGCTAAATATTTTAAAATAATCGAAAATTGGAAAAGTTTATTAAAATAATTCAAATCCAATAAAATTTAACTTGAATGAAATCTTACCTATTCACATTTAATGTACTATAATAATTTTCTTCTTATATTGTTTCGTTCTCAAATTTCATAAAAAACTTTTAAAAAATTATTTCGTGTTTGTTAAGAAAATAAAATTTTTGGTTGCAAAAAATTATTAAAAAGTGATTATAATTCCGTGGAATAATCGAAACCTTAATTATTCAAAAGAAAAAATTGCTTTTTTTCTTTTTGGAAAAATGGAAGTTTGGCCTCTCAGAACTGATATTTGACTTTTGGACTGGCAAGAATTCTGTGCAAAATATTTGTAGACTGTTAATCCCGAATTAGGAAAATTTTTAAAAGCAAATAATCAGTAAAATGTTACCTGAATATTAAAAGATTTTGTTTCTAATTCTTGTATGTCCGAGAACTAAAGCATAAAATTTTCGGAAACAAAACAAAAACAAAAATTCATTTCTTAACGATCCTTTTGCAGCCATTTTTAGAAATATTTTATAAATGTCATTTACATTGTTTCGATAATGAACGAAAGATATTAACAAAATACTCACCAACCTAGATGCTTAGAGAGACACTTGCAGTCAATTATTAGGAGATGAAGTATGGGGCATCACAACTGCGATGTAGAACACGATGCGGTAGAAAGTGCTATTAACCAAATCTGGATCAATAGGTTTGGGGCATAATTTGGAAGTTAAAAAGCGGTTAGGCTGGTCCGTAGACAAGGGATGAACTTAAGTGCGAAGCGCGAGATACGTGATGAGAATGTGTCAGTTAAAGACAAAGGAGCTTTAACGAAAGAGAATCAACGATCACCAAATTACTGTTGTCGATGCTTCGTCCTTTAGTTTTGAAAAGTCTGTGCACAAAGACCGAGCTCTAAACGCCCTGAAACTTGCGAGCCGCGCGCAATCAGAATGTGCCCGCGATTCGGGAATATTTTTTATTATTCGTAAGGCCTTTCTATGTACCTCAAGTGTGTGCGAAAGCCTTTTAAAGTTAAAGGTCCACGCATCGAAAACTGTCATTTAGTGATTGTCAATTCCCTTTAGTTAAAGCTCATTCGGCTTTAACGAACACATTCTCATCACGTATCTCGTGATTTGCAATCGATTTCGTCAAAAATGCAAACTTTTCTAAAATATGTTCATCTCTATTAGTACAATCTACTTTTAAATGGTTAATTTAATATTTGTTTCTCATTTTGCATTAAATTTTATTCTTAGCCATCCTAAAAAATTTATATTATATCAATAAAATTATATTAATATCATTCATGATATGCATTAGTATTGCAACAAAAGTATTTCTACTGCCTTATTTTTATCATTAAAAAAAATGGATATTCCATTAAAATAAAAAGCATACTTAATAAAATTTGACTGCAACTTGTGTCGTTATTCCATAGATCTAATTTCTTTATATTCAATAAAGATGTGATTCAGGCGAAACATTTTGGTAAATAAAATGTTATTATAGTTTATAACAAACTTGTAGATATTTTGTGGGTAAAGAAATTTTGTCTTTTAATTTTGTTTGCCTCGTGTGTCGTTTTTCCACAAATTTTTTTTTATTTTGTAATGTTCTTTTTTAGTTTATAAATTTTTTTAAAAATCTTTTCTTCATAAAAAATGTTTAGATTTTTTTGAGCGGATAACTTTAGCCTGTTAATTTTAGTTCGCACCTTGTGTCGTTTTTCAAAAAATTTAATTTTTCAATTGATAGTGAAATAATAATTTTTTTTTTATTATTTTATTCACTTTATTTTTTAATTCAAAAAAATTTTAGTCTTTGTTTTTAATTAAATTTTTTTTATCTTTCTTTTGCTTTAAAAAATTATTAGATCTTTTTGGGGAAGAAAACTTTAGTCTCTTAATTTTAATGCGTACCTTGATTACTTTTCCAAAACATTTACTTTTTCAATTTTTAATGTTATTTTTTTACGTATAAAACAAAAACAGCGAGTCCTATCAAAAATTATTAATAACAAATTTGAACCAGTTTTCGCTATTTTTTAAAAAAGCAGCATTTGTATATTAATTTTTTTCACTGCTTGTAGCGTTTGTCCAAAATTTTAATTTTTTTTTTTATGTGGTTTTTGCGACTAAAAGATAAAACTATGAATCCTATGGAAAATTGAATAATGACGCAATATTAGGGCGCGCAAATAGAGTTAATTCATTTTTTTCGTATCTTGCATAGATTGGCCGTAAAATGTAATTTTTGAATTTTCGTTCTCTTTTGTATGATAAAAATTGGAATTTTCCACTTTTCAACAAAATTAAAAAATTTTTCATAATAATGTTGTCGAGCTTTAAAATCTAAATGTTTTTATTCTCTTGACTTTTTTTATATCACGCGTTGTTTGGTTAAAAATGTTCATTTTGGTTAATTTTTTTTTAATTTTGAAGATGCTATAACTCTGATAATTTTCATTTTATCGAAAAAAGTCATGCGGATAAAATGTTCGAGCTTTTGCGTATTATGAACAGCTGTACATGTGCCAAAGCAGAATTCAATCTGACCAATCTTTTGATATTTATCGTGCCTCCAGTATACAGACTACAGACTAAAAATTACAGACAGACAGACACCATCGTAAAAATAATTTTTTCTGACTCTGGAGGTCGCAAAAGGTGGAGATTTAAAGAAATTTGGCCAAGTTAAATTTTACATAAAAACCAAGGCCTTCTTATTAGGATGAGAATGTAAAAACGGTGAGGCTGCTCCGCACACCAGGGATAAACTCGATTGCGAAGCACAAGATAGGTAATGAGAATGTGTTCGTTAAAGCCGAAGGAGCTTTAACAAAAGAGAATTCACAATCACAAAATTACCGTTGTCGATGCGTTGACCTATAGTTTTGAAAAGTCTGTGCACAAAGACCGAGCGCATAGCTCGAAGTAAATACAGTATAAAGCGAGAAGCGCGAGATAAATATAATATCGAGCGTGATAGTATCATATAACAGTAGCTATATATATTTCATATAACATTATGGACGTTTTTATATATTTTAGCATGTCAAAGAATAAGAGTTTACTTTTAAATTTTCATATTTCTTGAAAGTCCGTTTAAAATGCTACAATAAAGCAATTATAAAGATTAAAATAAAGCAGTTCAGGAGCCGGAATTTTCAAGTTTCATTTTTCAAGTCTCTTTTAAGATTAAGTCTCCATTTTACATGGTAGAATTTTAAATAAAGAAAGTTACAGGCTGGTTTAAATGTTTTTATTATAATTAAATAATTTAAAGTTTTCTAAATACTAAACTTTTAACGTGTAGAAATATGTATTTATAATACTCAGTCTTTAGAAGATTTGCACTTTGAATGGTTTAATTTGCAACTTAGGCTCAAAATCTTTAAACAAAATAGGTTCAGCTTGGAAAAGTTAAACTTTGAATTTTATTGACTGTTGTATGTACATTTTTGTAGCAATGAAATAATTCCAAATTTTTCCTTCGATTTCAGTGGCTATCTTACGAATAATAAAAAATCTTCCCGCATCGCGGGCACATTCTTATCATGCGCGGCTCGCAAGTTTCAGCACGCTTAGGGCTCTGTCTTTGTGCACAGACTTTTCAATACTAAAGGACAAAGAGTCGACAACAATAATTTGGCGATTGTTGATTCTCTTTCTTTAAAGCTCCTTCGCGTTTAACGAACACATTCTCATCACGTATCTCGTGCTTCGCACTTGAGTTTACCCCTTGTCTACGGACCAACCTTACCGTTTCTTAAATTAAAAATTAAATCCTTAACCTAAGAGACCCAGACTTGGTTAATTGGACTTTCTACCGCATCGTGTTCTACATCGCAGTTGCGATGCCCTATTGCTTCATCTCCTAATAATTGAATAAAAGAGTCTCTCAAAGCGGTTAGGGTGGAAAGTGTTTTTTTCATATCTGGTATAGTTTTACCGCAAAATGCAATTTTTAGGATTCAGGGGGTCTCAAAACGTGGACCTTTTGACAAAAACTGGGGGGGGGGGGGGCACGTTTTACACAAATC
>JAAAKG020145437.1:0-10890 GCA_010014905.2 Druon quercuslanigerum | reverse complement strand
CCGTTTTGCCGATTATGGGACTGATTCGTTCCCAAGCTGGGTGCGCGGATTCACCTAACTATTTTGTAACCAAATGACCTCATGCATATGGGCATATTTGTTTCTAAACACAGGATCAAATGATTCCTGCACTCCTAATGGGATGTTACAGTTCCATATTCTTTTCCGTGTAGAGGAACGCTGCACTGATCGGAAAAAAATCGGGAAGAAGCAGGAGAGAGGGACATTCGGAAAGTCTCGGAAAGGTTCGTGGGACAGCTCGACCTTCGGAAAGAAACTGAAGCGAAGTTCACATAGCCCTTTCCGATTCTCTTTCCGAACTCTTGTCGAAACCTTTCCGAATTCTTTCTGAATCTTTCTGACGCGGTCTTTCTGATCCTTTCGTTTTTTTTCGGCTGTGATTCACATACATTTTTCAACAATACAGCCCGTAAAATGATGTAAGCTTAATTTTGATCATAATAAATTGGTATCTTCACTGTTGCAGAAAATGTGTGAAAACTAGGAGAAATGATCCTCGATTTCCAATACCTTCACTTTAAACTGCTCAACAAGTGAAAAGTTTATATTGAAAATTTGTTTAATTCACGAGTATTCTTGAAAATAAACAACTCAAATTTTTTAAATTTATTTATTTTTGTCATTGGTAGAGTAAAAAATATAAAAAATCATTATCTCTGCTCTGGATAGGGATTCTGAACTGAAATATACCTTAAAAGATGCTTCTCCGCATTGAAAGGTTTTATCTCAAAACTTGAAAGGTCAATAAAATTAATTATTATTGATTTACTGGCCTTTAAAGTTTTGTCTCGACTGTACTTCTATACTGCCACCCTTCAATTGATTAAAAATGCTGTTTAAATTTTACAGGACGGCCGCTAAAATAAAAAAAATTCTCGGCAATTTGCACTAGGTATGCACAAACTTTCCCGGTCAATAACATCTACAATTCTAAAGTTTAAAAATCCGGTTTGCAAACATTTTCACTTTAAAACTTGAATGATTGAATTTTTTTATTCGAAACCACCATGTTATGAGCCTATTACGCCCCCCAGACAAGTGGCCGTTAAGTAAACCATTTACCATACAGTCGAACAAGCGTCAGTTAATTAGTTCCACAAATGACCACCGAATAATGCACGATGTATTTGATTAATTTATTACTTATTATATTATATTTATTACTTTATTTATTTCACTACTTTGTTGCAAAATATACAATTTTAAAACGTTCGCACGCTAAACACTATTTAAAACCCCAACCAAAATTCCACACACCAACATAAACGAAGAACTCAAGCAGGCAAAACAAGACTTGTTACCCGAAAAATCTAAAGATAAGTATGAACTGACCTTCGCAAAATTTGACAAATGGAGAAAAGCAAACAAACACAAGAATGTTCATACGCGGTAAAGGGCTATCGAACGCTCACTTTTCTGAGGGCTCTGTCTCAATATGATGGTTTCGAATAAAATATCTTACATCATTCGTAGGTTTACACAACATCACTCATAGGTTTATACACGCCTATACACGTGTTAGTTGTATTATTTTAATTCTAAATAGCTTAGATATACTTGAAAGCTTCACAATTTTATTTCAAAGTCCTGAAAAATATATATGTTATTTCATATTTTTTCAAATTTGAAATTATATGAATGAAAGTTTTTCAAATTGTAAATATGTTTTAATATCCTTTAAATTTAAATAATTTTTCGTAGCAATTTAAGAAACATTTTAAACATTTTAAAATTCTTAAAAGCATATGAATTTTTTGTTCAATTCTGCAAAAATCTACATTATGATTTAAATTAGGCCATGGCAATTTGCACCGGAATTTCGGTACGAATAACTGAATTTTTTTTTCGAAATATCAAAATATCCCTAAAAATTGCTCGAATTGTTTTACAAATAATAAATGTTCAATTGTTATTTACGCATCAAAATTCAAAAATTTCACTTACAAATGAATAATTTTTTTAATTCAAGGCTTTCTATTTCAAAGAAATTAGTTTCAAATTATTTACATGTTTTTTATGACTAAGGGTTTTGAATTGAACCAGTTTAATTTTTAACGCTGAACTCTGGAAATTCATATATTTTGAACGGATTTAAATTCGTCTTAACAAATCCATTATTGTCCACTTTTTGATACTTCAAGTAGAGATAAATTTTTAAAATAATTTATTTGCTTATATTTAAAGTTGATCAAGTACAAAGTTTTGTCATTAAACATTTTCATTCATTCATTCCAAAATTTGTAAAATTCTCAGTCAAAAAATAAATTCACTGTCATTTCCTCAGAAAATGCCGGGTCATTTCCGGTTTCCCGGTAACGCGGTCACCTTAAAATTGAACACTATAAAAATGTTTAAAATGACATCCGCTCAATTATCCCAGAATTTAACACTCCGTTTAAAATGTTCTATTCTAAATAAACAGTAAAATATTGCTTAAATTTGAAAGATTAATATTTTTGAAGCCTTCAGAAAGAATTTTTTGAATTTAAAACGTATTTATCTGTGGCGTCTAACTAATTAAGAAACTACAAATCTGAAATAATTAAAAAAATTGATAAATATTTTAATGTAAGTATAGCTTTAATCCATAATTACAATTTTTAACTGTTAAGGCTTTCGATTTGAACAGTACTATTTTTAACGATTTAATTTAAAAATAGTTTATTTAAACAGCTTAAGGAAAACTGTTAATTCTTAAAGATTTATACAGTCAACTATTATTCAATTAAAAATATTATAGTTCGATTTTTGTAAATCTTTATTTAATTAATGTTTATATTTAAATTAGTTGAAAACATCAGTGTCATTCTAGAATAGATCATCTGATAATCGTTGCCAGATTTAAACAACAAATTCTTAACCATATAGACAAAATACGTCATACACTTTTCAGGAACTTTAGGCACCCTCCCCACTGCGTGATGCTTTTTTCAGTTTTATTAAAATGGAGAATTACAATTTAACAGATCCCCTCCCCCTGAACGTATCACATATTTTGTGAATGGCCAATATATATTGTGTCTATGTGTTATTAGGATTAAATTATCTAAAAAAATAAAATTTGCAAAAATCGTTTTTAAATGTCGACGAGTTTGATGAAAATGGCTTATAAACGACATTACAAAATATTCTTTATTTAGGAGAATATGCAAAATATTTTAATGATATAATAAAGATATTGCGACTCAAGAATTATAATTTTTATTAGACCGCGAATTTCTCCCGCATTACTGCTTAAAATATATTAAATTTACTTTTATATGAATGTTATATCCCTAAAATGAGAAAAAAAACAAAGATAAGATATCAGTTCACATGAATGGGAAAATTTAATCATAATAACACTCAGAGATAATATATATTTGTAAAAAAATGTTTTCAGAAATAGATAGTAACAGCTATCAAGCGATCTATTTTGAAAAGACCCGTCAATATTATGGTTTTTGAGACACTTTTCATTATAGTTGTTCCAGGCCTTCAAAACTTTATTATATATTTTTTATTTGAAAATTAACGATAAAAAAGGACAAGTGACAAATAGAAATTTTTATATGTACAGGACTTTATAATTACACATTGTAAACTATACCACCTTTGCAAGGTCTCAAAAAACTCCTGGTAATTTTCTAGTGCGGCGGTCACCCTAATGATCATAATAATAATTTAAATGTTATATTTCTTAGTTGGCTGAAAATAACCCAAAACATCATATTAAAATACATACCTCCGTAATCATAATTTTAAGCATGCAAAGCGATTTACTATTTATTTTCTACTAAAGCATAGTAAAAATTCCAACAAATATATATTAAAGTCTCCAATCTCCTATTTTCCATTGTAAGGCCTTATTGAATACGAGTGTAACCTGAGATTGTTAAACCTGGAGTGGTTAATGATAAATATTAAAAAATCCCCAGGTGCATCATGCAATTTTCCCTCACAATTAATATCCCACACGTTAAAATTCAAAAGCTTAACTTATACGGAAGGACGTAAGAGGGCGAAAGGAGTAATTGATAAAACTGAAAGTGTTCTAAAAGAACTGTTTATTCTCACCAAATGGCAATAACCAACGCGTCAACAAAAAATTATATAAATGTTATACAAGGCCAAATGAAAAGAGAAACTATAATGTCATTTTCTAGTACATTTTACATTCTGTAATCGACGACAAGCAGGCATAACAAAACAACAATGTGATGTCACTTTTTTAATCTTAGACCTATTACAGATTTTTATTTTCATTTTGGAAATTAATTTAATAAGAGTTCTTGGTGATAGAATTTAATACCAAATCGCAGCACGAAGTCAAAGCTCGAAATTTTACGCAGAAAACTTACTAAAAATAATAAGAAAAAACACATTTGAAAAAAAAAACTTTCGTCCCTTTTAAATAAAAATATGTATGATGAAAATGCAAAAATATATCTCTCGGTTCTACATATAGAGCAGATATTCTAATCTTCGAGTACTTGAGAGATTCCCCTCGAATTTACCTGAATGGTTCTTTTTATTATTCTGCCTATTGATGGCGATGTTGTTATTCTAACTACGAGAATAGAATATTGGTGATTTTTTACTTTTTCTATTCGTTGTATATACTATACGTACTGGGGTGGAAAAATAATTTAATTAGAGTAACTTAACAACCTACGTTTCAGATGACTAGAATCGTAGTCGACACAATATGCAAGCGTTAGATCTTGCCACATGCACTTTTTGGGAGTACACTTAAACCAAAGTAATTTTTAGGTTTTTTTTGAATACTCATTTAAGTAAAGCAAGGATTTAGTTTCAGTGCGCAAACAACCAATTCTGAAAAGTTCGAAGTTTTCTTTTTAGAAAACCGGCTTTGCTCAAACATTGCCAGCTATCAATTTTTAGCTGCTTAAAATTTTTTTAAACTGTGCTGTTAAAAATACAAACGGAGGAAAAATGATTTTATTTCGTTTTGCCCGAAAATGCTGTTTTTTCATCCTAAACTCAAAAAAGTACACCCTTGAATTGGATTATTTTCAGCTCTTCCAAAAAATAATTATTTTTGAAAAATATCATTAGCTGCCAATCTTTATAAATAAGCAAAATTATTGTTTAATGTTTTGATCCAAATTTTTAATTATTCGAAACTGATAATAAGATCAAGGTATCTTTAGTCTTTATAGGCCGAATCGCGAAATGAAATTTTAATCCATAAAGCTAAATCGAAAATCGGAAGATTCAATTAAAATACTAAGGTAGTGGTTATTGCGATCTGTTTCACGGAAAGTCATCCTATTATTAACAAATCACATTCTTTCTAAACCTTTGCTACTTACCAACACAAATGGAAGTGAAGCAACTACGGCTTTAGACAGAATCACAATCACCAGACGGTTACGTGCAAAAGACAAGTGCATAAGATATAGATACGTTGCATTAAACTTGGCACGATGATTCATTATAAACGAGCAGGTATCAGCGTGAGGTATATATTATATGATTGCAAGTTTTTAACTCAAACGTAGAAGATGAAATTACCTTTGAGGGTCATGAACTCGGCCTCGTACTTCTTTAGTTTTTTCAGTGTTATCGAACAAGCGAGCTTCATCACGTAGCGCGAGACTTCTTCATTGCGACATCGCTTGGGCAAGTGTACTCGAAAGTATTTCAAAATGCTCTCAAAGTCGAGCTGGAGAAGTTCTTTTTTACATAACTGAAAAGAAAAGTAGTGGCATAAAAAGTTGGTTTACCTCGTTCAAGTTTGACCAATTAATTATTTTAAAAAATAATTATTCAGGATGTGAACTGAAAATTAAAAAAAGGATGGATCTAAACAGGTATGCTTTTGAAACTGAATCTTATCAATTAAATAGGTCGATATTAACTATTTTCTTATCCTTTTTATATTCATGTTTTAGAATCACAAAATATCTTTTAAAGCTGTAACAACTTTGGGCCTCATGTTATAAGCAGTAGGCATCCTTATTGATTAAGTAAATATAAGTTTCTTCCCATCAAAGGAAGTATTACTTATTTTAATTGAGGGTAGCTAATCAAGCCGAAGAAAGAACTACCAGTTATTTCCTGGATTTTCCGAGTTACAAAAAATATGATATAATCAAAACAAAATTGAAAATTAAATCTTTTAAACTGGAATTTTTCTGAATTCAAATTATTTAAACTCACAAATTAAAACATTTAAAATTCAATAATTTTAATTGAAGAACTTTTTTGCTGCACCTCTCCAATTTGAATTGTAATATTAAATCAAAGGCCTTCAATATTATGCAAATTAAAATTGGAAACCTCTGAAATAGATCTATTGTAAATGTAATGCTGTTAAAATTGATGAATGGGGATGTTGCTTAAAATGAATAACGCTATAAAGAAAATACATTATTTATGTTTCTATTCACTAAAAAAATTTACTTTTATTTGAACAATTGTGCCACAATTCAAATTTATTGACTTTTTTTATTCGGTCGCACTCAAATAGATGTGACGTCTATAAGATATGTACTGATGTGCAAAGAATGGAAGTAATTCCAGGGAGGATAAAGATAAGAAATGCATTTTTATTCGTTTATCGTAAAATGTAGAAAGACGTCAGCAATGGGCAGAAGCAGTCTGCCTAGCAGACGAAAAACGATACATATTTAGTGTAAACCATACAAAAAACTTTCCACGTGTTTCCACAACATAAAATGCGCGAGTGTTAGGATGTGTGTAAATGAAATGGCTGACATCGCGAGACTTGCGATTCTTTCTTTCGTAATAGTTATTTGATAAAAATGAAAAAAGGATTTCCAGATACATTTATAAATTTAAATACATGTTTACAAATTATTTTTATTAAAAAATATCAAATTCACATAATCGCCAATCACTGGTTTTGGCAAAAAACGCCGCGAGCGGTCTCAATAATGAAACTTTATTTATAAAAACAAACACAAGAATAAAACATGTTTCCTTCTTGGAATGTACTAATGAGTTACTAATGAATAAAAGTATATTTCTATCTCATTTTATAGCACATCCCCATTCCAGAACTAAACTTAAAAAATCAGAAACGGGTACGGTCAAGACATTTCCGTTATTGTGGAAAATCTCCAATCACGTGAATTGGTTTAGAGTTAAACTGGTCAATAACTTTTCAACATTGTATGCTGATTTTAGTTAATTTTGAGCATTTTTGGGTCAGAAGGACTCGATTTTAATGTTTTTTTGTAGCAACGTTTCGACGAGTATTTTTTTCGGGGTTCTCACTATACCTACTTCCTTACATTAGACACTTAAGACATATTTACCTACATGCAAAAGATGAGATCGGCAGTACTAATACTTTTTGCTCTATGTGTACTAACCATACCATTTTAAGTTCAAAGCTCTAAATTTCTATGTATTGACATAGCTATGCAATTATAAGAATTTTCATCAGGGTTCTCAGTATTTTTTGTGGCATTAGACACGCGAAGCGCATTTTCATGCAAAAAATAAAGTCGGTAGACCTAACATTTTTTGAGCTATAGGCATGGTAACGGACAGACATCCATTTTAACTAAAGCAAGAGTAAAATAAAATTTTCATATTTAAGTTTTCAGAAATAGGCGTTCAAAATATTGAATTATTAAGTTAATAAAGTATTTATATAAATTCAAATCTACTATTTTAACATACTCATTTATAATTCGAGCCCAGCAACTCAAGAATGCAATTAAAAAATGTCTGTTCGTGTGTTACTTTTTATTGTTCACCGTATCACGAAAAATGAAAGTGCTATAATCATAAAACTTTGACAAATTGTAACAACTTTGAATAAATTGTAACTTGATAATTGTGCCATTAATTCCAGAAAATAATAACTTTTTATGATTTTAGAAAAAATAAAATTTGTAAAGAAATAGTAATCCTTTTAACAATTAAAGATTATTTTTAAAATACTTGCAAACACCTCGATTATCAATTAAAAAATAATTCATGTTGCAAAATCCAAAAAATACCGTCTTTATTAGCAATTTTCGGTGCACAATAACAATTCTTTAATTCACAAAAAGTTTATAACAAGCACTTCTTTTTTCCATTTTTTTTTTAAATCGAGCTTTTCCCATTTAAACCCCCACGTTTATTTCAAAGGCATGGGAACACCCTTTTCCTTAGCCTGATT
This sequence comes from Druon quercuslanigerum, assembly GCA_010014905.2. Lineage (NCBI taxonomy): Eukaryota > Metazoa > Arthropoda > Insecta > Hymenoptera > Cynipidae > Druon > Druon quercuslanigerum. Next base: position 2,726 of record JAAAKG020145437.1, on the reverse strand, counting down.
AATTTCAAACTCACGAATTTTTTCTGTATTATATGGAACCAAACTGGGGGGTAGCGTGAAGAAAATGCAATCTAGAACCCAGAATAACCCTAGAATACTCATATAGTACTTCGCAGCGATACTTTATACATAAATCCATTAAACTTTAATTATTTAAATTTAAATCCCTTAAAATTATTAGTTTTCAAATATTGCATAGAAGATTTTCCACCAACAAAAGAAAAATAATGATTAAAAATGCCCAGCTTTTAAGATTAAAAACTTTGAATACGCAGCGTTTTAAACTGAAAACATTCATATATTTTAGATTATAAATTTAAATCAATACCTTAAGATATCATTGAAAAAATTTACAATTTTCAAGTTTGTTTTACATATTCCGAGGAGCAAGTCTATTACCGAAATGATGTTCATAATTTATAATAAGCTTACCATGAGTAACGCTAACGCTACTTGAAACAGAGTATCAAGACCCTGAAGGAGAAATACGTCCAGGATGTGGAAAACAAGATATAGTGGAAATCTGGCTGTGAAGAGTGTAAGAAACCATTGTGCGGCGAACATGTGCGTCTCAACGCCGCGATCACAGAAATGTTTATATAGTTCCGGCAACTGATCCTGAAATTGCACAATAAAACAAGTAAGTAAATTCTAGCCAAAAATACGAGTTCTTTATAGAACTATACAAAGAAAAAAATTAACAATACCTCTATTAGACGCTGAAGTTGATAAAATCTCATGTGAAGATTATCGAATCTATCCTTGTATAAGTCTCGCAATCCATAATCGTACATCAATTTGACTAGTACGCAAAAAGCCTGCTCCTCAGGCATCTGGAAATAGTTTTTATTTAATTAAAATTAATTTACTACTCAACTAACTGAACCAGAATTTAAATTTAAATCATACGTGTAATAGTAAACTTGCGACCAAGAAACTAAGTCCTTGACAATAACCAACTTCTTCATCGTGAACTGCGTAAGCTTTGCTTATCCTGTATAAAGAATCCTGTCCTAATCCACCGGTTTCTTTAAAAAAATCATGTGCAGGAAAAGTTCGGTTTATATCTCTTAAAATAACACTTTCGCAGCTGCTTTCCTGAAAAATTATTATTGTTGACTATTCTAAAATTATCGAATTTTCGCATTAATTAAATAAAGCAAGAAATACTTACTTTAGTGATTAACAACCGATACTTGTCCATCATTTCTTGAGAATTGTCACAGTTACTTAACCTCTGCCAAACTTCACCTCTTAGAGCTTCAGGAATTCCTTGCCTTGTTAATTTAATCAAAAGTTTTGGACGCTGTTCGTTAAATTGCCAACTATCTAAGACTTCTGCCCAACTTGCTAGTTCGTCTGCTGAACAGTCTTTCGACACTTCGCCGGTACCACTTAACATTGGCTCGTCTCCATCTAATAAAACTTAAATTAATTAGATTTAGGATATATATAACCTTCTTTCATCTTTATGTTCATCAAAATTCAGTAACAATTAAATATGACAAATTTATGATCCTAGAGAGCTATCAGAGCCATAACTCATTAAGAGTCCATAAGGGGCACTTTTCAATAATGGGTTTACTTATTTAAAAATTCTTTAAAATAAAATACCCATTGCATTACAAGGATTTGTTTGAAATCATTTTTTTAGCATAGTGACTGAGGATGTGGGAGTGCTCCGAGTTCTTTATTCCCTGCAAATATACATGAGTCCGCCTTGCCAAGTGGCTCAGCGTTGTCTAGCGAGACGAACATGCAAATGTGTAGAGTTTTTTGAATTTCTAATGAAAATCGAATCATGTCACAGTGTTGTATTGAAAATCAGGCTAGACAGAAAGAAAAAGTGAAAGAAGGACGACACCGCAATGGGAGTGTAAATCTTTCTTTATTATTAGAAGGCGAGCAGCTAGTCGAATCCTATCCAAAATGTCTATTTACTCAGAATTGGTAAACTTCGTCTGACAAAACTTATTTATGTCGGAAATAAGAAGCTGCTCTTTTTTTAAACTAAAACATTCATTTTTTATCGCCATTCGCGGCCGAGGCTGCTCCAATTTTAGGTTAGTGTGACTTTGCCATGGTCCACTTTCACATGTATTTCCTCCGAACTAAATAATTTTTTAAAATAAAAATGTATCTTGAAATTGCGATTTCAATGTTGTTACCGGTTACCCCTTTATGATCCACCACCCTTAATTGAGCATTTTTCATGGGCATTTCAATTTTTAATACGGGTCTTCCTAGGGTTCACGCTACCTTATGGCTAGTGGAAGGGCTTAAGTGTCTAGTTGGACGTTGGACCAGGGACAGAGGAATCGTATTGCGAAAAGCGGCTGGCTCAGAAAACTGAAGGTAACATCATAGGTCGGTAGTGGTTAAGAGTCTCCTCTTAACCACTAAATCGCTCTGTAGTTGAGAAGAAGACAGTTTGCGAAGTGTTTCTCTCAAATAGCAGTAGACTCCTGACGAAAGGACCTTTAATCAGCATATGTCTTCCAGATCTATTCCTCATGCTCATAAATAAAACCATTCAGAGTATCGACCTTTAATGACTTCGGCATGGAAAGACAGCCTTCATAGTGAAGGAAGGCTACACTGCGACTAAAGAATTCAGACTGAACTTTAAAGGACCAATTTCATGGTGAAGCTGACGCTAACTATTGAGCGGCAATTCGACAAAAGTGCCATCTAAAAAAAGAACGCGTCAAATTTTCGCGTCAACG
>JAAAKG020145436.1:0-10890 GCA_010014905.2 Druon quercuslanigerum | reverse complement strand
TCACGATCGTTTCTTACATTTAATTATAAAAACGTTTGTATCAAAAATAGAGAAAGAAAGAAAAAGACTGTATTGTCCGTACAACTTTTTCCTATTTAAAACAGATGTGACGGTAACACATTTGCTCGTCTAAATACTTTTTTTTGTACAGTTGGGAGGGTGCCCTCTTCGAACGCCTATATGTCCGTGTGCGCAGTTAGGAACACGCTATCTGTGCAAGAGCACACACAGGATACTAAGGTATATGCTCGTCTAAATATAATCGTGCGGATTTGAGAAATTACCATACGTGCATGTGCACAGTTGGAATAATACCATCTGTGCACGTACCGTGCAACCCTTCAAAATTAAAAGTATAAAATCTCTGCCCGTGCATTGATGACAGGGTAACATCTGTCTCACGGTTTTCATTAAATTAAGACAATAAAAAAGCAATTACTTGAAAGTGTGTCTAATAAAACTCTGACTTTTCGAATATCACGGCGTGCCTTTTTTAGAGAATCTAAAGAACATTATAAAAACATTTGTATTAAACATAGGGAAAGAAAGAAAAAATACTATATTTTCTTAATTAGGACTCATTAACACCTGCCACTACAGTTTTATCTTGATTGCTTAATAAATAGAAATTATCGTTTGACATATGAGTCATGCTTTCTGTGTTTTCTTATTATGAATCTAATTAGATATCTTTCAAACAACGTTTTCAAGTTTAACACAGATGGTACGGTAACATCTGTGCAATTTATAATTTTATGGTGCACAGATTAAAGTGTACCGTCTGTGCACATGCACAGATATTTATGTAACACTACTGCTCATCTAAATATTTTTTTGCACATTTGGGAGGGCATCCTCTGCGCAAGTCTCAATTTTAGCATGCGCAGTTAGAAGTTCGCTACCTATGCACGTGCACAGTTGGAATAGCACCATCTGTTTACGTCTACATTTCATGATACATGTTTAGGAATGCACCGTTTGTGCATTCCTAAATGTCCGATGACAGGGTAACATCTGTGCATGTTGAAAATTAGACGTGAAGATTTTGAAACATATTATTTTGCACAAGAACCTTAGCACTTTAAAATTGGTTTTCGTGGAAATCTTATAAATATTTCTAAACTATTATATATCTTATTATATATTATATATTATATATCTTACCAACAGAATTAAATACCAAGTATATGATCAAAGTATAAACGATCCTCATCTTTTCAAATTAGAGGGAATACTATAATCAGCAGTATAACTAATGTGTATTCTGTTTATTGATTCGAGCTTCACTATAATTAAAGTAAATATGGCTGATACTTTTGACGGGGAAGGTGGTGATCCAAAAAGTGGAAGATATATTGGATTTACTATATACACTAACTAAAAACGTAACTAAATATGATCAAAAGTGAGCAAGTAAAGAGATGAAAATGAGCAAGAACCTGCACAAATCCATAATTCATAGGATTAAGTTTATGTTAATAAACCAACTTACAAATATTATATCGGACAGTACCGTTTCGTATGTTCTTAAAAAAATTTTTAAAGTAAAAAATTCTATGCTTCTAATATATGCTTATTTCCGATAGGGTGTTCAAGTAACATATACAAAATATATCATATTCTGCTTCTACAAGACTTTCATCATCAAAAATTTTGTTTTTGCATCTGCGTTATCCACTTGTTCTGCATCCCGGTCAGCTTTTTTATTGAGCTACTCTTGATTTGGAATTAAAAACTCATTTTTTACATTGCTAAAAGAAGCACTTGAGATTCGTGGTCTTATTTCATTTTTCATTATGTAATCAGCATCATTAGGGAATAAAAGTAAACATGGAACGCGAATATATTTTGCTGAACTTTTGCAAGATAATTTTTTTTTGTGCAAATATCTTTGGTGATTTGGCCGAGTTTTCCTTTGCTGCATTTTATGAAATTTGTTATTTTGTAAAACGGATTATAACAGCGAATACCTGAAAGAAAAAAACAGCAATAGAAAAAAAGAAAAAAAGTTGATGCTGTGATAAATTTTTAGTCTTTTCTAATACCACTAATAAATAAACATAGAATTTTTCAATCTTGAAAAAAAGTGGTTTCAAACATTTTCAACGTGTGCTCACTTTTCGAATCTTTATCCAAAATAGCTAGCTAACGAACTTAACGTGAAGTTTGAGACACTAAAAGAGTATAGCAAAGGCCAATATAAACTGTTGATTTTTTCGAAAGATACCGTGCTAACAAACAGACATAATACATATATAAATACGTACATGCGTACAATCAAACCTAAATACATACATACATACATACATACACACATACATACATACATACATACATACAGCCATATATACAGACAGGTTCAAGGGGTCTTAAAACGCGGACATTTGACAAACACCGGGAATGTCAAAATTTACACAAATCTATTACGAAGCCCACTAAGCATACTTCAAAACCCCAATATTTGAAAAATTTCAACAACAGGTGTTGTTAATATGATTTGTTGTGAGGTTGGCAGAAGTCGAATAAGTCCAAGTTGTCCAAGTTTATATCCAAGTACCTGCCAATCAAATCCGCTTGCCTCTCACATTTCGGGTGTTTGATTCACGTGAAACCACTTGCCTGTCAACGTTGCTATCGGTGTTGCAATAAGCCACGGAGTAACTGTTCGAATTGCTCTCCATTGGCTGAAAGACGCAAACGTAGACGTCTTTCAAAACCGTCCATAGTTTTCAGCAAAGTTGCTCGCGAGATGGCTGTGCAAGCCGCTCGAATAATTTCCATTAGATCTTCTCTTGTTGTGGTTAGCTAAGGAAAAACAACATTTTTAATAGAACCCCAGAAAAAGAAATCAGGCGATGCTAGACCTGGTGAGCAAGGGGGCAAATCGAATGGATTTCTTCGTCCGATCCATCTCTCATTGAAATTTAAGTTGAAAAACTCATGTACGATGAGGGCAAAATGTGGCAGAGCACCATATTGTCAATGCCACATTCTTTTTCTTTTTGCTAAGTAAATGGTCTCCAATAGTCCAGGTAAATGGCCCCTGAACGACTGTAAGTAAGCGTCTCTGTCAAAGTTTTCGTCAAAAACGTAGGTTCCAATTAAATATCCATTAACTATTCCGCACCACAGCATAACACTCCATTGATTTTGTTGATCCATCGGTATATACCAATAAGGTTTTTCGTCCGATCAATAATGACAGTTATGTCTATTGAGCTGTATGTCGCTGTAAAATTTACTTTCATCTAAAAAAGCACATATCCAAAAAAAACTAGGATCATTCTGTACCATTTGCTAAGTCCATTGACAAACATTAATACTCTACTTTGTGGTATACCTATCTTTCTTTCAATTTGTCGAGTACTAGTTTGTTTATGGACATGAACAGTTGCTAGATCAGTTACAGCTCGTGCATCATTTTCGTTGTACTCATGATGTCGGCGTTTACGAACAAGAATCCCATTGCGAGAAATTACAGTCAAAGTACTTAATGTTAAATTAGTACGATGTCTTCTGTCTGAAAACCGTTCAGCGTAACGTTTTGATGCAGCGGCGTAGTTAACATGACATTACCCTAAAAGAAGAATCATATCAACGATTTGCGTACGTAAGTTATCAGCCATAATGTGAAATTTCTTTGGACCAAAGTTAAAATAATTTAGCTTCAAAGGATTTCTGTATAATCTTTTGCGGAGCTTGATGCAGAAAAAATTTATTATTTCAAAATTCTTAATGCTGCCGATTTCGCTGATACGCTGATTACGCTAAGCGCTTTCCAGGCAAAAGACATCCTACTAATTTAATATTAAATACTGAAAGTACTGAAAGAGCTCGCAATAGTATTCTTTTTAGTGAACGCCGTCATCATGAGTACAACGAAAATAATGCACGAGCTGTAGATGTTCTAGCAGCTGTTCATGCTGATCCACAAATCAGTGAATTAGGGACTAAGTGTCCTTTTTTTGGTCACTAGTCACACAGAAGCAGCATGTCAAGAATTTCACTTTTCTAAGTACATAGTCGCAGTTTTTACATCTTATCCGAAATGATTTTTACTGTCTGAGAGTATGGGGGGGTCTGTCGTCAAGGTGATGTACACTTTAACATTGTATCGACTTTTGTAAAACAACTTTAACCTTTTGTTTACCTGGAAAACCAAAACAATTCAGAAAAATGGCATTTATTCGTTTCTCAGACATTTGAGCTTAATTTTTTGTCTTTACAAGTTCACAAAAACCATTTTTTAACAGGTAAGTTTTGACGTGAAATTTCTCTCTCTGGTCAAATCCACAGTCAAAAATAGGAGTTCTTATTTAAGAAAAGAGTCTTACCTTCATTTGACTTTGGAAATTAACCTAAAGGTCAAAATTGACGGTACAGTCAAATGTCCCTGTCGTTGCTGCTGAGACTCATTCCGAACGATTTCTTCGTACATTTAAGGACATTAATTGGTTATAAAAAAGTAGGTAAGTTCAAAATTCAATAAATAAAAACGTAATAGAAATGCACATAATAGTAAGTGAAAACAAGAAAAAGGCTAATTTGACAGAGCTCTATTAAATTAAGTTGTACCCATAGACTTTGAAATACAGTGAACATCATTTTTAATGATAACACGGTAGGTGTATTGCACATACAATTCGGCAGTTTATTCCGAAGCCGCCTCCCTGTAATGACAAAATATTTGTGCATTAAACATGTTCTATGAGCAGGTATTGCCAGGGTATGAACTCTATCACGCAGTCAGGCCGACCTGGAAGGGTCATATTGTCCCACAAGAACAAATCCAACGAGCATACAGGCACTCTATTTTTTAAGATAATAAACAACAACTTTTTCATAAAATATTGTCTTCCCTTAGCAACTGCTATAAAACCAGCTCTTCCCCTGTACTTCAAAATATAATCGAATTTGGACAGGTTATACATAAAACGGATGCAGGCATTGAAAGCACGTTCAAGTTTGCAATTAAAGTATTCAGAGATTCCATCATATACAACACACCCATAATCAAAATAAAAGAGAATCAGTGCTTTCACAAGGTGGGTTTGCGTAGCTGTAGGCGAAGAGTCTCTACTTCGACTAAGCTGATGTAAAGTTCTGAAGGTTTCACGTGAAATTAGTTTAATGTGCTCCGTCCAAGAAAGAGTCCTGTTAACTATCAAATGCAAGATTATTAAAAGAATCAGAGAAGCAATAGCAAGTCTGTTCTAGTACAAAGGTAGGAGGAAATCCAAGACTTTAGAAGGATTATTAGTAAATGATCTAACTAGAAACACATATGTTTTTTGTGGATTGAGTTTTAAACCATTACACAACCCAGTTGTAGACGTTATTAATATCTTCCTGTACCATTTGAAGTAGATCCCTAAGGTTACAAAAAGGCCAAAAAGATATACTTTACCATGATTAGCATACAATTGATGTCTACAGTAACATGAAGCAGCTATAAAGTTGCATGCGAACACATTAATTACTATGGGCCTAAGTTTTGAGCCCTGGGAAAACCCACTTATCGCCTCATCCCATTTAGAGCGAAGACCATCACTATTTTCCGTACATTGTAGGCGATTACCTAAGTAGGATTTGAACTTATTAATAGCACTATCAGAGATATTATGCTATTTTAATTTTTTGATTAGAAGGTCCTAGTTGACCTACTCAAATGTTTTGGAGAGATAAAAAAATACAACAATCGTTATATAATTTTTCCCTATTGCACCTTTTAAATCAGCACTATATTTAAGGGAATTAGTGATGGTGATGTGCTCCCTTCGGAATACAGACTAGAAAGGATCAAGCAGGTTATGCTTTTTTAAATATTTAGTCAGCTTATTATTTATAATTTGCTCAAGAGGTTTTTCTAATGCACTGAGGATAGAGATAGGACGAAAATATGTTAGAATTGAAGGATGAGTGATTCTTGGTATAGAACAATTCAGTGCTTGCTTACAACTTTTGGGGAAAAACTTAAGCTGTAGGAAGCAGTTGTAAATATAAAGTAGGACAGGAAAAATCACACAGAGATATATTTTAACCATTTTAATTGTAGTTTACCTAATAAGAGAGTATTATCAATAGGTAAAGGCTCAATTAATAAATGCTTTATAAAATCATTTACTGGGTAGTTCTGATCAAAGGCTCCTAGCTTAAGAATACTTGCTGTCTCTCTCCTTTTCTGAGATTTTTAATCTCTTTTGATATCCACGAGCAAGTTTTTTCCTCACCTGCAAATTATGTACCACACTATTACATCGAATGTTGAAATTAATATATTACTGACTTTTTCTACTTTAGAATTAAAACTTCCATGTAAGAATACACTTTTCGAATAAGCTTCAGAAAGTAGAGTGAAAACACTATCGCCATGACCCTTAATTAAGATTATGGCTGGAAAAGAAGGAAACTGGACGTTGAGCGTAATTATGTACTTAAGTTAGATCATCCTCATCCATAAGTTAAATTCGTGTTCTAGACATTCCCTTGTGGTGCGTAAATCCATGTAAAACTATAGATAAACCAATTAAATTGACCAAAGGCATAAGGTAATTGCATTGGTTAAAGCGAATAATTAAGTTCGTATTAAAATCCCTTGTAAGTATTACATTAAACGCACTAGCGTCTTGCAGAGACCGGCTTGCAAAAGATTACTGCATTTTAGGGTTAAGACTTCAACTTGAGATTCAAGAGTCAATTGTCTCTTCTGCAAATTCTTTGATGATGCAAGAATTATGTTGATGTCAGACGCATTTGATGCAGTTGTTTCTTCTAGCACAAAAATGCGCTTGGTGTTGTTAATGATGTCATGCCTTATGCCCTCAATAGAAGCGTCCCGAGATTTATTAACGGTAGTCTGATCATTTTTATATGCTTTAAACAAAGCTTTGATCTGCGCCAGATCTGCCTCATGATATTTCTGACCGCATCGACAATAGATACCTCGATTCCAGGCACCAGCGTCACTGATTATGCACAGTAGGAACTACCAAAATCATCAGCAGTTGAATAAGTGTAAGACGGCTAAAATCTACTAAGAAAAACTACTCAGAAATGCATCAGAAAAGAAGCCTCAGCACTTAACACAAACCACAAGGAAGTTGCAATATCATACAATCACATAAATTCAAAGCAAGTAACCGAAATGTACGGAGCGACACGAAGCTCGTTATTTGTTAACGACCAGGACCGCAATACGACTCAAGACAAATTTATGTTTAAAAAACTTCAGTAAACGTTAACTGAAATTAAAATATAATATAAAACAAATAATAACTCATGTACATGTATATGTATGCAAATTGATTTTCTCTTATATGTAATAATGCAGAAAACATATCAATATGCAGAAGAATACTGTACGAAGTTGAAGGAATAACTAAAGTGGGTGAAGAGAAGCAAGACTCCGATCTCTGACACATGCCACAACGCGTGTGTCAGAGGCTCGCGTTTAAATTTCGAACCATTGTTTCACTCGAATCTGGAGTGACTTCCAAAGTCGAAGTATAAGATGTTCACACATCAAAAATATCTGAAACTTTGTTTTAAGCAAAAGTATATTTTTAGATTCTAGAAATGTACCATATATGAGTTATAATACACAATCGATATCTTCAATTTCTTTGAATAATTTAACATTGTTGCTATTAAATATTCGATGTTAATGTAGTTATCAATATATGAGAACTGTAATGACCCTAGACGTCCTCCTTTCGCGGATATCCGAAGGTTTATTATAAATAATACAAAATTTAACTACCGCCTGCAAAACATTATTTTATTCAATACTCATCACTATTCCTAATAGAAATAGGCGGAGATGAGGAAGAGGCTTTTCGTACAGAAATCTGCACCTGATCCGAATAAAATGAAGGTGAAATTTTAGCCGTAACTACGTCACAGGACTGTGAGATAGGTGGTTTGAGCCTTTGACGCACTCAATAAAATGATCCTCAGATAGGGGTTTTAGGCTAATAATAAGTGGGAGCCTGGAATCTGCAAGTACGTGAATAATAAACACGATTAACTCAGAGAATATTCCGGGTATAACTCTCGTAGCTGCCTTATAAGGTCCCAACAGTTTTGTATTTTTTCATTCTCCTTGGTTATGATGTTCTTGTCATTTAATGCGGAAAACTTCATAACAAACATTGTTACTTTGTTGAAGTTAAGGAGAACTATGTCAGGCCTCGAGTGCGCGACGGCAAATATTGTCGAGAATATGAAATACACAAGAACGACAATAAAAGAGTAGTTTCCGGGGTTGTCTTGCAACAACTTTGTTGTTAAATCAGTAATTGGAAACGTATATTTCTATTGTAAACTGGTGGCGACCCATTGTTGACGCGGTCACACACTGATTGACAGCGTTCTTGTGTACCAGTATATGCGACCCTTCTGATTCTCTACAATTGACTCGATTTTCTTAGCATTTAAAAAACAAGATAGCATGGGTGCTCGGGGTGTACATGACAAGTTTTGCAGTAATCATCGGGAATGTGTTTGCTCAATATGTAGTGACGGTATGCTAAAGTGGAAACAACATTATCTTGACATGCCAAAATAAACCATATTATGCCTCTCTTTGATCTGTGTGATTTAAGGAAAGCAAGCATTAGCTCCTACGACGTCAAATGATCCTTCACATTTATGTAGAAGATGCTGTGCAGCCTCTTGTCGAAAAGCTGTTCATTAAATTTTTTCTCCTGTGCTTTCTTAATCCGGTCTTTCAGGAGTGAATACTCGAGATAGATTAGATTGTACATTATGTGTCTTAGGTAAATAAGGTGGATTAGGAAGTGCAAAAATTAAAATCTCATGGATTTAACATTATCTGGTACGTTAGAAGAAACGATTTTAATTTCGTAATGCATTTGTGGTCTGAGGATTGCTAGAGAATGGTGAGATCTTGTAGCTACTTTAAGCGCAAATGAATTTACATTCAGAGCAAAATTAATTTTTACATTCTTAAACTATAGTATTCATTTTTAAATTACTACTAATCTTCAATACGATTACTTTTAAAAAAGAATATCAAAGTCGGCATACGCAATTCAAATGATAAATAACGCTCAGGATTTACTACTCCCTCTATCAAACTGTGGAATCGTCTCGAGATTTCAGAAAAAATTCATCATGCATATGTAATTGGGGATATTAAAGCTTTCGAAAAATCTATTAAACTATTAGAATGTTTCTACCAGGCAAGCTCAATGAATTGTAAGGGAGGTTATGATCCGCGTTAATATAGCGGTTATCTGCAAAATGATGTTGGTAGATATAATCGCTATAAACGGAATATGAGAAATTATATGGTAGGTGGAAATAATTTTTAAAACTCTTGTCAAAATAAAGCAAGACTGACAAAATATAAGAATGAAGGTTTTAGTCATTACAGTTTTGAATCTAACAATGTAACTAGTGATCAAAAAAATTAACAATTCAAGAGAAAGGGTCATCATGGATTTGCAAACAGTTATTATTCAGGACGAGCATATAATAATTATCCAAGGCAGAAGTTTCAAAATTAAGGATGTTTTAATCCAAACAACACGAACGAAAACCTTGTCCCACTCAGGCTCTGATATATTATAAATATATATATATTGCTCTTCTGATTACATATTATGTTAAATTCAATTGAAGTTTAGCCGTGAAGAATCCTCTTTTGCAACTACTATGCTCTAATTTTATCGAAATAATGATAAACACACGGAAAAGGATCATGATGGATTTAAAAATAATTATTATTCAGGACTGGCTGATAATAATCATCCACTTGAGCATGTTTAAAATCAAGAATGTTTTAACCCAAACAACAGCGCTAATCAGAGGAACACTTCTTTTAATAAACAAAATCGACTAAATGTTGATTATGAAAATGAGTAAAATCACAGTTCGTATCCAGATTTTAATGATCGAAATAGATTTTCGTATAATGATCAATCTCAATAAAAAAAGAAAACTTTACTATTGAAACAGTTTGATCGCCTGCAGCAGTAATGGCACTACAAAATTTGTGGCGTAAAATACTTCGGCGAACGAATGCTTCTCTCATACAGAGTCAGAACAAAAACCTTAAATCACTCAGGAGCTGATATATTGAGCACGATATCACATATATATCTAGTTCATTAAATATAAAAAGAAGCAAAAATCTTTCCTCTTTTACCCAAGATTCCTGGGATAAACTTCCGAAAAAAACTCATCTCCGATTAATTTGAAGGATCTCTCTCCAATCACAGATTGGCGAATCACAGGATTTCCTTTTCTGCCTAAAGAAACATTCATATGGGCAAAGGCGAACATGAAAAACAAGTCAAAATGCGCATTTGTTTATGGAAATTGTTCAAATAATTTACATTTTTATGTTACTATGAAAAGTTAATTCCACAAAAAAATCAAGGCTTTTCATCAATAAAATTGTGAAAATTTACATTTGATTATAAAAATTGTTTAAATAATTGGCAATCATTACCTATTCTTAACTTATTGTAAGCGCACATAATTATCTAAGATACCTTATAGAAAAGATATGAGCCAAAATTAGCTATTCATTGCAAATCACGAAAGAATGACTTTTGTTGATTAATTTGTTTATAACATTATTTAACATTTTTTGTTTCTCTATCCTACAAAAAAATTATTTGTATAGAGGTTCCAGGTCAGGAATATCAGAGTTGTTAACCAGATCAGCAATTTCCTTAAACTGAGGGAAATAATAGTGTTAGATAGGTAAGATCTTGTGGTAAAATATTTTTGAGAAAATGTCAAAATTGTAGGAATTACGTCACTTTGAACTTTTTTGATGCATTGTGACGTTGCAGATTTTCTGCAACTCACAAATTCTACTTTGCATAAATAAATTCGATATGAGGGTTCACGTGTCTA
>JAAAKG020145435.1:0-10890 GCA_010014905.2 Druon quercuslanigerum | reverse complement strand
GCATGAATAGAGTTCGTAGACAATCTTATAAAGAAGATAATAAATCGATACAGTATTATAGATATTAAATAAACATTACGGCTAATTTCTGAAGATAAAGTAAAATGGAAAACTTAGATCAACTATTTCCTAATAAATATTTACGTCTTAAACTATTCCTTCTACAGTAAATTTATATTTCGTTTCCAAAATTTGTTAGACTTAGCAATGTCGCTACCTTTTTTGATTTCGTAAATCAAGTTAAAGGTTGAGTAATGTGCCTGTCGACTTTATACTGAAAACATCCTTAATATTTTAAATTTGTTACTCAATACAAAAATCCTGTTTCCATTATTTCTTCTAGTTTACAGTAGTTTGCATATCAAATATGCCCTAAATATTACTTATGCAAATTTTTATGAAATGAAAATGATAAAGAAAATAATCTTCAAAGTCAATAATTTATTTTTTATTCACTTTCATAAGTATTAAAATTTTTATCTTTTGAAAGGAAGTGTGCGTACAAATACCTTGTTTTTCTTTACTTTGCTAATATTATTAGCCCTATTTTCTTTGTTTCTATTTATTTTTCTACCTCCAGTTAGAGTTTGTAGCAAAATCAAAATTTACTATTTTAGTTATTCATTTTCAATATTTATAGATTTATTTGCTTCGGAACCAAACACAATGTTCTCTAAATTTTAAGAGATGTGTTATACTTTCCTAGCTAATTTTAAAAAGGAATTGAAGATGCTCTCGCTTTTTCTTTACATTATGTTTCTAATGTACGCTGATTTCAAGGACATTGTATAAAAACATAGTTGTATTCTAACGGGCTAAATAGCGCGGTGCAACCGGGCTCCGAAGTTATCGTCCCTCACCTGCTCGGTCAGTGCTATTTGAATGATCCTACTTTGTAAACGAATAATTCAATTAGGGTAAAACATCTCATAAAACTTAATTATATCTTACTAAGCATTCTTAATGTTGAAAGCTTGGGCTTACTCAAAATTCCCTCCATACATGAAGCTTTTAAAAATTGTCTAACGTTATTTTGATACTGATTACAAAAAAAATGTATAACTTTTCTATTTAACAAAATAAATTAATTTTAAATTGCACATTATCTTAAGACCAGTTTGAAGGATATTGTGTTTAATTTTTATCTTAAAATATTAAGAACGATGTCTGTCGGAGCGAATTGAAGTGAAAATATTTAGTAAATTTGCTGGTCTGGAAAATAGAGTTTTTTTACCGTAATGGTAAAAGAGACAACATTTTTGTCGGTAGAAAAAAGATGCGTCATGAAATTTTCTACAAAGTGATGTTTTAAAAATTTGAATTTTTGAAAACTGATTTTCAAGTCATCAGGGGCCATCTCGAGCGGCCTGAAGCGGCTAGGCAAATTTTATGCGTGTTCATAGAATCCGGAGTCTCAATTATTACTTGAAAATTTATGCAGTTATACATTGCAATTTTCTAAATCATGGATTGAACATCTGGACACTTTTCATATATTGAATTTCACTACGAAATCTGAAATAAAGCCAAGACCAGGCAAGTAGCGCGTGAATAGGCAGGCTTGAAAGAGTGTAATAGCTTTAGTATTATTCAAGACTGCCACAAAATTTACGTATTGAATTTAATATGGTACCTACACATTAATTTTATTTAAAAAAATTTATTCTCCTATTATTTTCCTACTCTTGTGAAAAATCCCTCAATTTTCCCTGTTTTGAGAGAATGTTGGGCTGGTAAGTCTGTTTTATTTTTGGACGTTTATCAAATGAAATCGACAAAAAAATTTACCTTAAACGGGAGGTGGTGATCGTATTTAGGACGTCATTCTGTGAGGTTCAAGCTGGGTATGATGATCTGTGATGAAGAAGGGGAGGGGTAGAAAAAGTGATCAATGCGTGACACATTTTTTGAAAGGCCTCTTTTGTAAAGTTTTGTTACAGTTCCCAATAGGATTGTTGAAGCTATTGTTGTAAGTCTGGAACTTAAATTTTCTCAAAACCCTTTTTAAATCCTTAGATCCTTAATTTTAAATTTTACGACTGTAGGGAATACTAAACATTTAGTTTAAGTGACTTTGAAGAAGGGTTTGATAGTTTAGAGTATCAATGGTGGATTTACTTTTCATCTTGATTCTCGTTTTCCTCGCTTTTATCGGCTTCCTGTCCCCGATTTTCTTGGTGCACCTACAAGGATTTAGTTATCCGAATGATCGAAGGGATCTGAGAAATGAAGGATCCTATCAATCTGATAGGGGTGGATGCTGCCTCTGTTGCTCGCTCATGGTCGTGCGTAACGCGAGAATCACACGCATCGGCGGATTTAGTACATTGTAACTCGGAAAGGCGGTCTTCGTGGCGCCTAGATCCAGATTCTACGTTCTACGCCGCCATCTCCTCCAGGGTCGATGGATTCCGTGGTGCTTACTCGGCATTTAGGCCCGCATAACCGGCAATACCCATATGAGTTCTGTGCCTACATTTGCCTCGTAGTGTTAGCAACACCTCTTCATGAAGCAGGATTTACGTGATTCGTTGACATGTTTCAGTTTTCATTCACATTTTTTCATACGCAAAACATGCAGCTGTTTTGAAAAGCTTTAGGGTTTCCTTCACACTTTTTTTAACCGAAACTTTGGAAATGAACCAGTGACATCTAATTCGCTAAAACAGCCAGAAGTGTGTCACTGACAACCAGTGAGATTCCAAGGTTTCACTCAGTGGAATTTTGTTACAGCTTTAAGCAGTGACGTTCAGCTGGTTAGGCAGGCAGGAAACCTTCTCACTTTCAAACAAAATATATTACGTTCTCACTGTATAGCAGCCAGAACCCAAACACTTTGAAGAAAAAAATCCTAGTACACAATAAAGCTCGCAATAAAGTTCTTTTTCACTCGAAAAATACAAAGCCCTTACCGACGACACTCACGTACCATTCGACTGGAGGTTCTTGTTTAGGCCGAGTAGATCTCTATATCATTGGTTAGATCTATCATTTAACGTCACTGGTATTTTTAGTAACGCTGGTTTAGTTAAGTCACTTACTGGTTTATCCTGTAAAAATATGAAAATCAGTGGTTCGCCAGTGATATTTCAAAATCCTGATTCAACCAGTAAGACTAACAAGTCCTATCAGAAAATGGTTAAGGCTGTAGGAGCGATGTGCCCAAAAATGGCAAAATCCTTAAGGCACTCAAAACTGAACAAAAACCTTCGATAATTCGGTTTTGAGGTTTTACAAGTGCAATTTGAAAAATTTCTGGACCCTGGAAGCGGTTTTGTGGTGACAGGATATGTTTTAAGTCTCTGTTTTGACGAAAAAATATGATAACTACTAAAAATTAGGAGAAAAATATTGTAGCAACAACGTAAAGTGTGAAGGAAACCGACAAACAGCTGATGGCGCTGATAGGTCGACCGTAGTGCATCGTACTAAGAAAATGCACTGTCGGTAAAAGTTGCATCTGTCTTGGTGGGAATTTTAAATTTTAATAAAAAATGGAATTACTGAAATTCTTTTTTTTTTATTAACAAGTCGGAATGATTGGCGAATGCAACAGTATCACTGTAATTTTAATTGAAAATACATTGTTGCTTAGAATAATAAACGTGGTCTCGGAAATGGAAAAGTTTTCTAGTGAAAAAAAGATGCCGATGTGAACTCGATGATAATAACTGATAATAATTTTGCAATTTTATATCCAATTATTCAATTCTTATTTTGAACTCTTCTTACATATCTATCGTTTCTTGGTGTAAAATTTGAATATTCGAGTTTTGGACAGTATTTACGATGGATGAAGCCAGAACCGTTTTTGAGTAAGGCTGGTTAATAAACTCGTTCTTCATTTTAGAATACATGGAGATGCGCGAAATCTCGATTTGATCCAGTCCGTTATCGAGAGTGATCGGCTTTATGAACAGACGAACATCCGCACAGACAGATGCGACACAGGGCAACAAAATGTATGTCAACAAATTGATATTTATACGCGATTTCTGACCTGATATTAATATCCTTTATCTTAAATTAAAGTTAATAAAATTTCTCATATGTCTGTCATAGCCGATTTTGAAAAAAAATATTTTCTTTACATAATACAACAATCTAAAAAAAAATTTATTTGCTTTAGAAGAGTAGCGATTTTTAAAAAATACTTTGATTTAATTCAAAGTATTCAGAATCAATGAAGAAGCTATCGAGAAAGTTATCTGATAACTTAAAAATTGTTATTTTACAAATAAATCATATAAAAAATGATCCATAACAGATATTTATGAGAAAACAAATCAAGTTTTTCTAATGATTAGGCCAAAATTTATACGAAAATGTCACTTACTAATTAAATTCAGTCATACAGTAAGAATTGATGATTGCTTAAACAAATTTATTCAATTGAATCCAATGAAGAGTAAATAACTAATTTCTAGACCGTCAGAGAAATTATATAGCAGCGAATAATTAGGCGTTTTTGAAGGAAAAAATGAATTTATTTAATGTATAAGCATTTTTTATTTAATAATTGCTTTGTATCATAAATTGATAACAATTGATGATTGTTTAAATAATCTTATTAGAAAAATTAATTTTTCGGCTATTTCTATAAGAGACAACTTGATCTTTATCAAGGTGAGAAACTGTTAATAAATAATTTTTCAACTTTTTTTAGAAACCCGGATAACGATCCACCACTGTTATAGATGCTGAGTGTCAATTATATTCTTTGTAATTAATAAAAGAATATTTACACGACTTAGAATGGAGGATTATTTACACTAAAAGTTTACATTGTTATACGGTTGTGCTGACTCGAGGCAACGAGCTGCAACGGTAAGCTGTGATAGGGATGTTTTCTTAAGGAAAGATAATGAAAATCTGTCTAACAATACACTGACCCAATGTCTCTGGTCCATGTAAATGTGGCAGGAAGCCGCATTCGGTTACTTTCGGAGATTTCCGGTTGCCTGTTTCGGTTACCGCGTAAAAGCGGCCCTTTATTTCCGATCGCAGTCGGAAAGAGACGAAGTGAAAGTCCCCGGGGAAACCCCACGAAGACGATGCTCGGTATCTAACGGCCTAAGGCCCAAGGTCGCCTGGTTATTCAAAGAGTACCATAAAATATCGTAAAAATATAGACACCTAAGTTTAACTAGACGGATTAAAGTGGTAAAAGTTTCCAAAATCATCTTAATTCTAAATCGGTCCTGTTGTGAATAAAAATAAATAATGAAATTGTAATGATTAACATTTTGTTGGTAATAAAATCCTTATAGAAACGTGCTTCTTTGAAATACCATACGAAGAGTAAAAGTTTTCCCTTTCGTATAAAATTCTTGGAAATATAAAAATTGTTCAGGACTGAACAATAGTAATTAATAATTTCGTAAGAAAATGTTTGTTCTCTCATATATTTTTGAACCAAAAATTTGTTTTTCTTCTGGCATGTATTGACAATTACTTACATATCACTCCTGGCTATCCTTTGATTACAAACGATGATTTGTTAAAGAAATGCTTAGATTTTATACTGCTCGGAAGACAGGCATTAGTGCTTTAAAACTTTTCACGCTACTCGATCTTTAAGCACACTTGACGAGAAATGCGTACCAAACTTCTAGTTACTCGGTAGTGACTGTTAGTAACGCAGCTAATTCAGTATTATGTGCGCCCGCCTTTTTCTACTTACTTTGTAACCTCGTAACATTGTACCTCGTCTATTGTCGTCGATTTTTTTTTTCGTTGGAACCTTAAAAAATGCTATAAACTGTTGTGTTTTGATTCCTCTAATTAGAACTTTTTTGGGAAGGGGGCCTAGCCCCCGTATCCTCGGGAGTGCCTCTAAACACCTCGTGCTCTTGGGTTGCGAATAGAGGCTCCCTGTTCCAAGGGTTTCTGCTGAAGATGGTTACAATAGTTAATAAGCAGTCCAGGGATGGTCTCTAAGGAATAACTTTTAACAGTTTATGGTGTTGTGAGAGGTTTGGCTGATTCAAATTAAAGGCTAAAACAGACGATGGATACAAAGACCAAAATACGCATGCATCAACAAAATGCGCCACGTTTTCCGTATGTAATTAACTATATAATATTTCGTAGAACGTTTACGGCAAGGGTTCGAAATTTCGCACAAGAACTGAGGATCTTCAATCACACACTGAACAAATTAAAGCTGCTGACAATCAAGCAGCATATTGTTGACAAAATACGGGCGTTATCTGACGCAAGGAGGAGAATACCGAAGAGGCAGAGATGGGTCAGGTAGAATCAACAGCTTCTTGCTGACCAATCGCGTCTCTTTACCGTTCACTTAGTTTCAGTCAAAAATCCACCCAAGCCTAGCGAAGGTAGACACTTTTTGGAGAGAGGTTTACAAGATGCTAAAAATACTAGAGTTGAAAGAAGATACTGATAATATCATCCACTTCAAGGATTTTTGCAACAACATTATAACGTCTGAGGAGGAATGTCCATCAATCACTGCCAAAGAGGTGAAAAAAACACTTAGAGTTACAAAAAACTTTCCCGCTGCAGGACCAGATGATATCAAGAACTTCTAGTGGAAAAAATTTACTTCTACACACCAACATCTGGCCTGGAAATTCCAAGGCGACTGTTGTTAGGACGCACTATACCCCTATCGAAAAAGGCAACGTTTCCAATCCAGAGAATTACAGGTCAGTACCTTATTTCAACACACTGTATAAGATATTTACAGCTATCCTAAATAACTGGAAGCATAGTAAGATGTATAGAGAGATTGATGTCCTTTTGGAAAGCTATATTTACTATCTCATCTGCAAATATTGTGTGGTAACAAACGACGTCACCTTCCAGAGGGGTGTCTTTTAGGGCGATTGCATCGCACGTCTGTCTCTATCTCTCGCACTACAAAATTCTTCTAGATACCTCCGTAGTGAAACTACTTAGTCGACACAAAATTTGGCGACGTCTTTACGACATCGTTACGACATCTTTATGACAACTTTACGACATCCTATGTCCATGTTGTTGCGGTGTTTTTACGATATCGTAAATACGTCGTCAGATCATACGACGCCTTTACGTTGTCATAAATATTGTCGTAAATTTAACAACATGGACATAGGATATCGAAAAGTTGTCGCAAAAATGTCGTAACGATATCGTGCAGGTATCGACAAATTTTGTGCCAACTGGGTGGTCATCGCGAGCATAAGGTCGCTCATACATGTTATATGGATGACCTGAAGGGGTCATTCACGAAGTAGGTGATACGTTTAGGGATGGAGGGAGTCTACCGAAGTATCATTCTGCATGTAAAGACCAATGGAAAAAGTATCACTCAGGGGGGGGGGGTAGCAGTTCTTGAAAAATGTATCACGTATTTTGTTAATGGCCCCAAAAGATCCATGCTTCTGGTAAAAGAAAACTTCAGAGTGCTCTAAATATTGACAAGGCGTACACAGGACAGATTAGTATGTACTTTTCAGTGGACGAGTGTGTCGAAATTTATCTGAAGAAAGAAAACATTAGGAGCGTTCCCAAGGACCCTGAGCTTGTTGATATAAGTTTTAAGTAAACACCTTGAAACTAGAGAGTATCAAGATACCTCGCCCCTCGATATCGTGACAAGCAAGATCAAAAATATGCTTATAATTGATGATTGATAAAGGAGTGTTCCTTCTTCACAATGCCACGGAGAAGGTGGCCGAGACCCTTTACCTGAATTTTAACATCAGAAGTTAGGAAAGTGCCTTACTCCATCTGGATGCTTCACTTCTAAAAGTCGACGTAAAGAAAGCAGAGGTTAAGAAATTCCGCCAACAGCTAATTACAAAATGCAGGGAAGCCTAATTCAGGTACAGAAAGATGTATTTTCGCATGCCAGGACGGAATCATTTCCACCTTAGTATGTCGTGACTGCGTAACAAAGCATGTCATGCACACGCCCAGTACTTATAACACATAATATCTGGTGACATGGTTCTCCAAGACTTCGAGAAACGTACGATATTCGTGACAGCATTCTCGGCTCTGGACGACCACAGCATCACTGACAAGAAGAAGGAAAAGGGGTGAAGGTATCAAGACCTCGAAAAGGAGCTGCAACAACTGTACCTAAAACATTCGGTTAAAGTATTTGTCCTTGTGAACGTTGCGCTCGAAGGTGCGGAACCATCGCTGGTTAATAACCTTAAAGCCATATCCGTGTTCCAAAAATATGCAAATCCACTTGCGAGATGGATGCAGAAAGCTGTCATCTTTGAATTACTTCGTGTCTTCCGATCAGCCGAGGGTTTGGCCGGCCTGTCGTCATGATTTTATTATGCCCAGAATAAAATTATAATATTTACGAATAAAAATTTCCGCTCATAAAGACGGTTTTGTTTGAAGTTCACACCTTGCATTTTCTAATGCCATGAGAACATTATTTTTAAATCTACGACTCCTACCTAATAGTATCATTGTGCTCACCAAAAATATTTGTTCTACACTTCCCGAATTCCCGTAAAAAATTACGTAAACAGTCAGGGCCGTAAAAAAGCCATTTCTGTTGGATAATTCTCCATAGTAAAAAATATTTGTTGCATCTCGTTGATTATTTTGTCTTATAGAGACAATAATTAAAACGGAAAGAAAAACTAGAATCTCATCAATACATATCAATTTAAGAGAAAACGTTTGAAACGAGAAGACGTTTCAAATTAGAACCTTACAAATATTCTCAAGGTATGGTTCGTTGAATATAATATTGAATTAAATAATAATTTTAGTTTGGATCTGACTGAGGCTTATCTTTAAAAATAGTAGACTTGGCGGAATGAAGGTGATCTGTCTTTCTCGCCCCGTAAGAAGAAACTGAGAAATAAATTTGGCTGTTACACGTAAAAATAATGTGTTTCCTGCTTACTTACTTTCAACGTTTGCAGCCTCTGCCCCCCCTCTCTCTTAAAATATTCTACCCAAGCATGCTCCAAAACCATATTATTACTTTATTTTGACGATTTTTTGTTCTGGTATTCATAATTTTTACTCTTATTGTCCAAATAGTTTCACCAGTTAACTGCTTTTACGTGGCCTGTACGCTCAGATTTTTCTTCGAACGACAAACGCCGGTATCTTATTTTCATTCGGCATTTTTACGAATTGTAACGCAATGAAATGAAAATTGAGACCACCTCGCAAAACATTGAAAAGAAACTGACGCATGTGCTAACAGCTGACGCACTTACCAATCATGCACTTATTCGCTGAGGGTACGGCCCTCTTTTCTCACTCCTCTACTGGTGGGCCAACATGCTTGACAACCTTACTTCGACCCCGCATGCTCAGAAACTGCGTAGGCCAACAGTTCTTGAAAGACCGAAACCGGGGGAAAAGAAACAGAGATACTTTTTTCATTGAATTTCATGAAGGTTGATTTGTACTTCGTTAAAATGTCGAACATTGTAGCAGTAATTTTGTTGCAGCAGATAGATACGACAGGTCGGTCTGACTTGCCACAGCCATAATACCAAATCGAACCTGCACTAGTCCATCGAGTTTGTTTGTAGTTTAAGTCAAAGTTTGAATTACTATCGACTTTCGGGGATCTCTCTACATGTCGCGTGAATTCATTGCAGGAAAGCGATTTCGAATGTCCAGTAAGTCGACATTTTTCATAATTACTATTAAATAGCATCTGCTATCTTTAATCAAGGCTATGAAACTAATTAAGAACTATTTCTAAAAGAAAGCGAGAAGCAAAATAATATTAAGCTGGTTTCTTAACTCAAATTATTAACAACTCATAATCCAAACGTCGTTTTGAAAGAAGAAGTTATTTTCATAAATTAATGAAAGAGAAAAAATATAATATTGATTCGAAACTTGTGGGAATGAAAAATGTTTATAAAATAGAATGTATATCAACAAAATGCGACCAAAACCACGCGACAATATATATATATATATATATATATATATATACATTAGACTGCGTCAGATATGAAAACTTTTTTTTTTATAAATTTGCCTTAAAAGTTTCTTTGGCACAAATAAAAAATTCTCCTAGAATTTAAGCTCACTACCTCAAATATTGAGCTGACGCATGGGGGTCCTCTACAAAAAGTTGGTCTTTCATTTTTTTCGCAAACTTAATAGGAAAGAAGTTACATGCATAGAAGAGGAAAAACATCACACAATGGTGACTTTGTTACGAGAAAATATATCCCTCTATTCGAACAATTTGAGTTATCGAGTGATTTTCTCAATTCACCCCGACAGAATGGCTAAATAACCAACGTTATATAGCTTGTTTATTTGCATTAAAAAATATCAAAGTAGTTACCGATATTGCGGGGAGAGCAGTTGCTCTAGTTGAAGAATTTAATCAGT
Organism: Druon quercuslanigerum; assembly: GCA_010014905.2. Classification (NCBI taxonomy): domain Eukaryota; kingdom Metazoa; phylum Arthropoda; class Insecta; order Hymenoptera; family Cynipidae; genus Druon; species Druon quercuslanigerum. Next base: position 537 of record JAAAKG020145435.1, on the reverse strand, counting down.
TTGGAACTAAAAATGAAGATCAAAAACAATATTTGTGGAGAATCGTGCAGCAACATCGCAAATTATTTCCGTCTAGCAATAAACAAAATTATATAAATTTTACAAATCAAAAGTTAGAAATAAATAAAAAAACAAAGTCAATGTATACGTTGAGAAAGTGAATAAACGAAATTTAAAAACTGAATTAAACTATAAATGAATAAAAATATACCTTTCCTTAATTTGCATTTTCATTTTTTTCCTCTTTTTCTTCGCACTGTAACTTTTTTTCCATTGAGTTTACGGAAAAATTTTGAGAGCAACTTTTTGTAGAGAACTTAATTTCCTGTAAGAATATCCGAACGAACATTAAAAAAAAAATTCACTTATAATTATTTTAAAAATTAGAAAATACAAATTTTTCCAATGTATTTTAAATAAGAAAGGCTCAATTTTTGAGATATCGAGCTTAAATTTTGGGAGAATTTTTTTTTGTGTTAAAGAAACTTTTAACGCGCATTTATTAAAAAAAAGAAAAGTTTTTCTTTTCTGACACAG
>JAAAKG020145434.1:0-10891 GCA_010014905.2 Druon quercuslanigerum | reverse complement strand
AACAACAAAATAAATAATTTTTTCGCAGAGATAGTAATTTTTATCCTAAATGGAAAATCTTTAAATGGAAACAAAATAAATTTCAAAACAGACGAATTAAAAAAAAAAATACATGAATTTTTAACTAAAAAGATGATTTCCAACAAAAAATGGAATAGTATGATTTTTAGTCAAAAAATTAATTTTCAACTATTTAAAAGCTATTTCGCAAACATATTAGTTTTATTTTTAAACAAAAGAAATGAATTTTTAATTAAAATGAAGAATATTTAACCAAAAAAATAAATTTTTCAACAAAAAAATCATTTTTTATTAAACATTTTTGATTTTCAACTAAAAAAGATTAATTTTTAACTAGAAATGAAATTGTTATATATGATGATTTTTTGTTTGAAACATGTTTTTTTTATTAGTAAAATTTTTAAATCAAAGAAATTAATTTTCAACTGTATTTAAAAACTAATTTGCAACAAAATAGTTAAATTTTAAAATAAAGAAAAAAATTTTCAACTGAAATTAAGAATCTTTAACCGAAAACATGAATTAAAAAAAATATTATTTTTTATCAAAAAAGTTGAATTTTCAATTTAAACAAAAAAAATACATTTTTAACTGAAAATGAAATAGTTATATTTGATGATTTTTTGTTTGAAATATGTTTTTTTTATTAGTAAAATTTTTAATCGAAGAAATTTATTTTCAAATGTATTAAAAAACTAATTTGTAACAAAATAGTTAAATTACTAAACAAAGAAATTAATTTTTTACTAAAAAGAAGAATCTTTAACCAAAAAACCAAAAAACAAAAAGATTATTTTATATCAAAAAAGTTGAATTTTCAGCTAAAAAAAAATACATTTTTAACCAAAAATGAAATAATTATATTTGATGATTTTTTGTTTAAAATATGTTTTTTTATTAGTAAAATTTTTAATCGAAAAATTCAAACAAGAAAAAAATGAATTTTCAAACAAAAAGATCATTTTTACCAAAAAATGGGAATTTTCAACTAAAAAAGATCGAATTCCAAACAAGAATGGAGTATTTATTTTTTCTGTTAAAAAATTATTTTTTGACCCTAGAAAATGGTTTCATCAGAAAATAGTGAAATTTTTAACTAAAGAAATTAATTTTTCACAAAATAAACTAATATCCAGATTCAAAAAATAAATTTTAAACCAAAAATCAAATAGTTATATTTTCATTTTAAAAATTAATTTTTAACCAAAGAAATTAATTTTTTTTTAAATACATGTATTTTCTACTAAAAAATATAAATTTTTATCCAAAAATTAAAAAGGTAAATTTTTAGTTACCAATAAATTTTTAACCAATTGAAAACTAGTTTTGAGCAAAATAGTTAAATTTTTAAATAAAGAAATTAATTGTCAACTAAAATAAAGAATCATTAACGCAAAAAAAGAATTTAAAAAAAAAGATAATTTTCGAAGAAAAAAGATGAATTTTTAACTGAAGAATATAGATTTCCAACGCAAAATAATATAGTTATATTTTCTAATTTTTCGTTTAAAAAAAGTTTTCTTTAAACATTAATTTTAAACAAAGTAATTTAGTTATAAATAGTATTTTTTCACTATTTAAAAATGAATTTGCAACAAAATAGTTAATTTTTGTAACCGAAGAAATAAATTTTTAACTAAAATGAAGAATCTTTAACAACAACAAAAAAATTAATTTGCAAACAAAAATATTATTTTTTACCAAAAAACATTAATTTTCACCTAAAAAGCTAAAATTTAAACCTGGGATAGAGCAGTTCTATTTTCAGTTAAAGAAATTAATTTATAACCAAAAAACATTCCACCAAAAAATAAAATATTTATTTTTAACATTAAAATTATTTTTTAACCAAAGAAATTATTTTTCAAAAAACACATGTATTTTCAACTAAAAAAAATAAATAATTGTAAACAAAAAATGAAACAGGTATATTTTTATTTGAAAAAAATTTATCTACTAATCAAAAACTAATTTTGAACAAATAGGTACATTTTTAACAAAGAAATTATTCTTCCAAAAAATATGAAGAAAATTCAACAACAACAAAATTAATATTAAAAAAAAGATCATTTTTTAACAAAAAATATTTATTTTTAACTAAAAAAGATAAAATTTTCACTAAAAATGGATTATTTATATTTTTAATTAGGAAAAAAAAATTTATGCATTAAAAAATGGTTTCTGAAAATTAATTTTTAACAAAAGAAATTATTTTTCAACAAAATACGTGTATTTTAACCAAAAAAAGATTAATATTGAATCAAAAATGAAATAGGTAAATTTTTAGTTAACAAATAAATTTTCAACCAATTAAAATCTAATTTGAAGCAAAATAATTAAATTTTTAACTAAAAAAAATAATTTTCAACTAAAATGGAGAATTTTTAACTAAAAAAATGAATTTTTAAGAAAAAAGATAATTTTCTAAGAAAAATATGAACTTGCAACAAAAGGCATGAATTTTGAACTAAAAAAATAAAGTTTCCATTAAAAATGAAAGTTACATTTTTAGTGAAAAAATTAATTTTTAACTATTTAAAAACTAATTTGCAACAAAATAGGTAAATTTTTAAACAAAGAAATTACTTTTTAACTAAAATGAAGAATCTTTAAGGAAAAAAATTAGTATTCAAACAAAAACATCATTTTTTAACAAAAAATATTTATTTGCAAGTAAAAAAAATGTTTAATTTAAAATGGATTAGTTATATTTTCTGTTAAGAAAATTAATTATTAAGCATTAAAAAATGGTTTCTGAAAAAAATATTTGCATTTTGAAGTACAGAAAATAATTTTCATATAAATATACTGATGTTCAACTAAAAAAGATATTTTTTTAACCAAAAATGAAATAGTTATTTTTTCAGTTAAAAATTAATTTTTAACCAAAGAAATTATTTTTCAACAAAATACATATATTTTTAACCAAAAATATCCATTTTAAACCGAAAATAAAATAGGTAAATTTTTGGTTAACAAATAAATTTTTAACCAATTAACTAACTAATTTTAAAAACAATAGTTAAATTTTTAATCAAAGAAATTAATTTACAAATAAAATAAAAAATCTTTAACCGAAAAAATGAATTTTCCAGGAAAGAGATCATTTTCTAAGAAAAGAGATGAATTTTCAACAAAATGCATGAATTTTTAACTAAAAAGATAAACTTTCCATTAAAAATGAAAGTTACATTTTTAGTGGAAAAATTAATTTTCAACTATTTAAAGACTAATTTGCAACAAAGTAGGTAAATTTTTAAGCAAATAAATTATTTTTTAACTAAAATGAATAATCTTTAAGAAAAAAAATTATTTTTCAATCAAAAACATCATTTTTTAACAAAAAATATTCATTTGCAACTAAAAAAGATAAATTTTTAACTTAAAATAGATTAGTTATATTTTCAGTTAAGAAAATTAATTATTAAGCATTAAAAAATGGTTGCTAAAAAAATATTTAAATTAACTACTTATTAAATTATTTACTTATTAAATTATTTACTTATTAAATCAACTAAAAAATATATTTTTTTAACCAAAAATGAAATAGTTATTTTTTCAGTTAAAAATTAATTTTTCACGAAACTTATTATTTTTTAACAAACTACATGTTTTTTTAACCAAAAAAAGATCAATTTTGTATCAAAAATTAAATACGTAAATTTTTAATTAACAAATAAATTTTTAACCAATTGAAAACTAATTTTAAAAAAAAACTGTTAAATTTTTAACCAAGAAAATTAATTTCCATCTAAAATGAAGAATCTTTACCCAAAAAAATGAATTTTCAAGAAAAAAGATAATTTTCTAAAAAAAAGATGAATTTTTAACTAAAAAGATAAACTTTCCATTAGAAATGGAAGTTATATTTTTGTTGAAAAATTAATTTTCAACTATTTAAAAACTAATTTGTAACAAAATAAGTAATTTTTTAACCAAAGAAATTATTTTTTAACTAAAATGAAGAATCTTTAAGAAAACAAAATTAGGATTCAAACAAAAACATCATTTTTTAACAGAAAATATTTATTTCTAACTAAAAAAGATAAATTTTTTAGCTCAAAATGGATTAGTTATATTTTCAGTTAAAAAATTAATTATTAAGCATTAAAAAATGGTTTCTGAAAAAAATATTTGAATTTTGAAGTACAGAAAATAATTTTCAATAAAATATACAAAATATATATAGTTAAACTTTTTTTTTATCAATTAAAAAAGATATTTTTTTAATCAAAAATAAAATAGTTATTTTTTAAGTTAGAAATTAATTTTTAACCAAAGAAATTATTTTTCAACAAAATACATGTATTTTCAATCAAAAAAAGATAATTATTAAATTAAAAATGAAATAGGTAAATTTTTAGTTGACAAATAAATTTTTAACCAAATGAAAACTAATTTTAAACAAAAAGTTCTATTTTTAACCAATGAAATTATGTTCAACTAATATAAAGATTCTTTAACCATAAGAAATTAAATTTTAGGAAAAAAGTTAATTTCTTTTTAAAAATGAATTTTCAACAAAATAGGTAAATTTTTAACCAAAGTAATTATTTTTTAACTAAAATGGAGAATGTTTAAGAAAAAAATTAGTATTCAGACAAAAAATATTTATTTGCAACTAAAAAAGATAAAATTTTAACTAAAAATGGATTATTTATATTTTCAGATAAAAAATTAATTATTAAGCATTAAAAAATGGTTTCTGAAAAAAATATTTAAATTTTGAAGTACAGAAAATCATTTTTAACAAAATATACTGATATTCAAATAAAAAATATATTTTTTAACCAGAAATTAAATAGTTATTTTTTCAGTTAGAAATTAATTTTTATCCAAAGAAATTATTTTTCAACTAAAATGAAGAATTTTCAACCAAAAAAATTAACTTTCGAGAAATTAGATAATTTTCTAAGAAAAAAGATAAATTTTTAACCAAATAGATGAATTTTTAACTAAAAAGATCAATTTTAAACCAAAAATCAAATAGTTAAATTTTTAGTTAACTAATAAATTTTTAACCTATTGAAAACTAATTTCAAGCGAAACAGTTAAATTTTTAACTACAAAAATTAAATTTCAATTAAAATGGAGAATTTTTAACTAAAAAAATTAACTTTCCATTAAAAATGGAAGTTACATTTTTAGTTGAAAAATTAACTTTTAACTATTAAAAAATTAATTTGCAACCAAATAAGTAAATTTTTATCCAAAAAAATGACTTTTTAACTAAAATAAAGAATCTTGAGGAAAAAAAATAAGTATTAAAAAAAAAAATCATTTTTAACAAAAAATATTTATTTGCAACTAAAAAAGATAAATTTTTAACTCAAAATGGATTAGTTATGTTTTCAGTTAAAAACATTAATTATTAAGCATTAAAAATGATTGTTAACAAAAATATTTAAATTTTAAAGTACCGAAAATAATTTTTAACAAAATGTACTGACATTCAAGTAAAACAGATATTTTTTCAACCAAAAATGAAATAGTGATTTTTTTAGTTAAAAAATAATTTTTAACAAAAGTCATTATTTTTAAACAAAATACATGTATTTTAAACCAAAAAAATATCAATTGTAAACCAAAAATGAATTTGTTAACTTTTTAGTTAACAAATAAATTTTCAACCAATCAAGAACTAAGTTTTAACAAAGTAGTTAAATTGCTAACTAAAAAAATTCATTTTTAACTGAAATGAATATATAATCCAAAAAATGAACTTCAAAAAAGGATAATTTTCTACGAAAAAACATGAATTTTTAACTAAAAAAGATCCATTTCAACCAAAAATGAAACAGTTATATTGTCTAATTTATAGTTTTAAAAATTCTTTCTTTAAATATTAAAATTTTCAACTAAAGAAATTATTTTCGACCAAATGGATGCATTTTCAACTTAAAAAATATATTTTTAATCAAAAATGGAATAGTTACATTTTTAGTAAAAATATTAATTTTCAAATTTTTTAAAAACTTACTTGCATTTTTAACATTTTTACCAACAAATTTTTTTTAAAACTAATATGAAGAATCTTTAACAAAAAAATGAGTATTAAAAAAAGTCATTTTTTAAGAAAAAATATTTATTTTCAACTAAAAAAGAGAAATTTTTCACTCAAAATAGATTAGTTATACTTTCAGTTAAAAAATTAATTTTCAAGCATTAAAAATGCTTTCTGAACAAAGTGTTTGAATTTTGAGGTACAGAAAATATTTTTTTTTTTTAATATACTGATATTCAAGTAAAAAAAGTATTCTTTCAACAAAAAATAAAATAGTTATTTCTTCAGTTAAAAATTAATTTTTAACGAAATGTATTATTTTTTAACAAAATACATGTATTTTTAACCAAAAAATATCAATTTTGTATCAAAAATGAAATAGGTAAATTTTTAGTAAAATGAAAAAATTAATTTTTAACTAAAATAAAGAATTAAAAAAAAAAGAAGAATTTTCTAAGAAAAAGATGAATTTTCAACAAAAGGCATGAATTTTTAACTAAAAATATCAACTTTCCATGAAAAATGGAAGTTACATTTTCAGTTCAAAAATTAATTTTCAACTATTTAAAAACTAATTTTTAACAAAATAAGTAAATTTTTAACCAAAGAAATTATTTTTTAACTGAGAAGAATCTTCAAGAAAAAAATTAATATTTTAACAAATAGATCATTTCTTACCAAAAAATATTATTCTTCAACTAAAAAAGATACATTTTTAAACTAAGATGGAATAGTTACATTTTCCCTTAAAAAAAATAATTTTTAACCAGAAAAAATTTGTTTTAAACAAAATAGTTAAATTTTACCTAAAGAAAATAATTTTGAACAAAATAGACGAACTTTCAATTAAAAAAGATCAAATTTACTAAAAAAAGAGCCCTGAAAATAGGCAAGATCTTTTCACCTCCGCAAGGACGGTAACGAACTAGAATTCAAAATTCGAACTATTTCACAAAGCACCGTTTGGCGTCGCTACTGTTTCACCAACGCACGTCAACGGTACGGAGTGGTCTGCGGAGTGCGGGGTACGCGTTGCGGAAGTTTAAGCTGCTTACCACTTCCACGACGCTTTTTGGTGCAGTTTTTTTCTAGTAAGAACAAATAAATTCGGAATCAACATGGCTCGAATCGTAGCTATAAAAGAAACGCTCGAGAAGACGTTGAACGACGAAAGCAGACCCTGGACAAAGTACCTTGCACTTGCAGAGCAAAAGTCTGGAGTCAGCAGACTCTATCTTTTTATAGGTATATTTTTAGGTTATAATTTTCCCATTTTCACGCCTTTATCTCTCTTCTACCTAATTAGTGTCAATCCCCCTTTCCGCCCAGACAGTCATCTGACAGTTTCCTTTCTGACATTGTCTTTTTGTCCACGTATGCAATTTTTCGTGAGTGTTTCCCCTTTGTTCCAATTTTTCAAGTTCAAGGATCAAGGATGACATCGAATCTGTGCAAAGGTCGGTTTTTTGCCCCGCCTCGGTATTTTTCATACCGTGCAAATTACGGATGTTTTTCTGTTATTTTTATGTGAACAGAAATTATTTTTTTCTAAACTGTTTTCATTCTCTAAGTGCAAGTCACTATTTTATGTAATAAATCGTCTGAAAAAGTGTCATTCTCATGTCACTATTTCCAGATGCGAGGTTTCAAGATTTTATTTTTCTTTGTTTTAAAATTTATTTATTATTTTCTAAAAATCTTTGATGTTGCGAAATATTTGAAAAACTTTTTAGGTAAGGTGGATTCGCCTAAATTGTATTTTCAATATTTATATCTTCATATGTTTCTCTGAATCTCCAATTGCTCCAAAATCTTGCGTGGCGATATTTTACTGAATTAGTATTTCAATTACTTCTCGATAAATCAGAACCTTTTCAAGAAAAGGACTTTTTAAGGATCTGCTTCCAAGGGATAACATAACCTCAAATTTTCGTTGTCCTGAAAATTATAAAATCGAGAAAAATAACAACGTTGTAGAATATTTAAAAAATTGAAAGAGAATCAAAGTGTACTTTTAAAAAATAGCTGTATATAAATTTTCTATTTTAAATGTTTTTTTTCTTCTAATTTTGTAAAAACGATTTTTCCAGCTAATAGTTTTTCTTTTTAACTAAATTATTAAACTTTCAAGACAAAATAACAAATTTTCTGTAGAAAACAGATGAATTATCGAGTATAAAATATGAAATTTTGATAAAAAAAGTTAATTTTATACCAAAAAGGATCAATTTGAAACAAAATACTAGAACTCTCAATCCAAAAGTTAATTTTTTAACTAAACTTAATTAATTTTCAAGAGCAAAAAAAACTAATTTTTAGCAAAGTAGTTCAATTTTAACAACAGTTGAATTTTTGCTTGAAAAAGAACCTTTTTCTACTAAAAATGAAGTAGGTAAATTTTCAATTACCAAAGTAATTTTTCAGAAAGAAAAGAAGGATTTTTTAACAACAAATTTCAATTTGCGAACAAACAGAAGCATTTGCAATTAAAATTTTGAATTAACCAAAAATTGCGTTTTTAAGAAATTATATTATCATTAAAACCTAGTTGTTACAATTTTAACCAAGAAGTTGAATTTTCAACCTTAAAACAGTTATTAAATTATTAACCAAAAAGATACCTTTTAAAATAAAAAGATTAATTTTCTACCGAATAAAAACGAATTTTTCAACAAATTCAAGAATTGTTAACCAGAAATTGGATTAAAAACTAAAAAATATGATTTGTTGAATAAAAATATTAATTTATTATCTAAAAAGACTAATTTCCTATAAAACTTAAAATTCTGGACCAAAAAATGGAATTTTGAACAAAGACAGAAATCGCTTTTTTTAATTTTTAGGAAAGTAGTTCAACTTTAAAATATTGTTAATAAATTTGTAACCAAAAAGATAAATTATAAAATAAAAAGAATTATTTTCTACCGAAAAAGAATGATTTTTTAACAAACTTCAAAAGTTCTCAAACAAAAAGGAGACTTCAACTAAGAAATATGAATTTTTGAAGAAAAAGATTGATTAACTACTAAAAAAGACGGATTTTCAATAAAATTTAATAATTCTCAACCAAAAATTAAATTTGTAACAAAGAAAGAAAACACTTTTTTTAATTTTTAAGAAAAAAGTTCAACTTTAAAACATTGTTGTTAAATTTGTAACCAAAAAGATAAATTGTAAAATAAAAAGATTAATTTTATCCCGAAAAAAAACGAATTTTTAAACAAATTTAATCATTCTCAACCAAAAGTGGAATTTGCAGCTAAAAAGAATGAATTTTAAACAAAAAGATTAATTTACTACGAAAAATACGAATTTTCAACTAAAAAGTTGAATTTTTCTCTAAAAAGGATTAAATTACTGTCGAAAGAGACGATTTTTTAACAAACTTCAAGAATTCTCATCCAAAAAGTTGATGTTTGAACTGTAAAAGATGAATTTTTAAACAAAAATATTAATTTTCTACAGAAAATAACAAATGTTTAACCAAATTTAAAAGTTCTCAACCAAAAAATAGAATTTTTAACTAAGAAAGATGAATTTTTGAAGAAAAAGATTAATTTACTACCGAAAAAAGACGAATTTCCTATAAAATTTGAGAATTTGAAACCAAAAAGATCAATTTTAAAATAAAAAGATTAATTTTATACCGAAAAAAAGCATTTTTAAACTAATTCCAGGTTTTTTAACTCGAATTTAAATTCGCAGCTAAAAAATGTGAATTAAAGAAAAATTAATTTTCTATAAAAAAAAACAAATTTTTAATAAAACTTCAAAAGTTCTCAACACAAAAGTCGAATTTTTAACTAAAAAAAAAAATTCTTGAATGAAAAGACTTATTTACTACCAAAAAAGACTAATTTCCTGTAAAATTTAAGAATTCTGACTTAAAAATTCGGATTTTCAATAAAATTTAAGAATTCTCAGCCAAAAAATTGAATTTTCAACAAAGAAAGAAAACCCTTTTTTTAATTTTTAAGAAAATAGTTGAACTTTAAAACATAGTTGTTAAATTTGTAACCAAAAATATCAATTTTAAAATTAAAAGATGAATTTTATACCGAAAACGAATTTTTAAACAAATTCGCAGAATTCTTAACCAAAAGTGGAATTTGCAGCTAAAAAGTATAAATTTCAAAGAAAAAGATTAATTTACTACGAAAAAACACGAGTTTTCGACTAAAAAGTTGAATTTTTCTCTAAAAAGGATTAATCTATTACCGAAAGAAACGAATTTTTAACATACTTCAGGAATTCTCATCCAAAAAGTTGATGTTTGAACTAAAAAAGATGAATATTTAAACAAAAATATTAATTTTCTACAGAAAATAACCAAATTTAAAAGTTCTCAACCAAAAAATAGAATTTTCAACTAAGAAAGATGAATTTTTGAGGAAAAAGATTAATTTACTACCGAAAAAAGACGAATTTCCTATAAAATTTAAGAATTCTCAACAAAAAAAAGAATTTTTAACAAAGACAGAAAATTTTTTTTATTTTTTTAAAAATATAGTTCAACTTTAAAAGGTAGTTTTTAAATTTGAAACCAAAAAGATCAATTTTAAAATAAAAAGATTAATTTTATACCGAAAAAAAGCATTTTTAAACTAATTCCAGATTTTTCAACTAGAATTTTAATTCGCATCTAAAAAATATGAATTAAAAAAAAAGATTAATTTTATATAAAAAAAAACGAATTTTTACCTAAAAAAAAATAAATTCTTGAATGAAAAGACTTATTTACTACCAAAAAAGACTAATTTCCTATAAAATTTAAGAATTCTGACTTAAGAATTCGGATTTTCAATAAAATTTAAGAATTCTCAGCCAAAAAATTGAATTTTCAACAAAGAAAGAAAACCCTTTTTT
>JAAAKG020145431.1:0-10891 GCA_010014905.2 Druon quercuslanigerum | reverse complement strand
TAAATTAAATTTTTAAAAAAATGTAATTTTTTACAATCAAAAATCGATCTTTGAAAAATTTTATTGAATTTTCAACAAGATACGTGAGTTTTTAACTAAAATTAATTCATAGGCATCGAATTCCTACCAAGAAAATACGAATTTCAAAAAAGTACATAAATTATAAACGAAAAATATACATTTTTAACAAAAAATTGTGAAATAGTTATATTTTCAGTAAAAAGAATTAATTCGTGACAAATAAAAAATTCAACATAATAATTATATATTTAACCAAAAAAATTAATTTTCAACAAAATACAAAAATTTTCAACTGAAAAAAAAATTCAACAATAAATAAACAGCTAAATTTTTTGTTAAAAAATTAACTTTATGTCAATTAAAAACGAAGTTTCAACCAAAAGTAAAATTTTCAGAAAAAAAAATTGTCCTGATAAAATAAATTAATTTTTAACTACAGCGATGAAGCTTTAATAAAAAAATTAATTTTGAACTAATTAGTCGAATTTTCGTTCAAAAAGATGAATTTTTAACTATAAAAAATGAATTTTTCAAAAAGGGACGAATCTTCAAAACAATGCATGCATTTTTAACCAAATAGTTAATTTTTTTAACTAAAGAAGAAAATTCTTTAGCGGAACAGAAATCAGTTAAATTTGTAGGTGAAAAAATTAGGTTTGACATAGAAAAAAACGAATTGAAAAAAAAAATATTCACATTTTTAACCAAATAAATTAATATTGAACAAAATGCATGAATTTCAAAATAAAAAAATTTAAACACGATCTCTCTAGTAGCTTAACGGAAAAGCACCCGATCGGCAATTGGAAGTTATTGGGTTCGATTCCCCGCGGAGCAAAGAGAGTTTTTTTCAGAAAAAAATTGATTAAAAATTTAAAAAAAAATTATTTTTCATTTCGTTTGAAATGAGGTTTATTATTTTCTGTTAATAACTGTTAATAACTGATAAAATGTTAATCACTCGAGAAATAACTAACACTTTATAAAGTTCTTTTGTTCATTTGATAGAAAATTCTTCATAGCATTTTTCTAAACTATTAAAATAATTGGAAAAAAATTCCCTAAATTTTGCCGTAATGTGTAAATAATTACAAAAATTTATATTAAAAAAAATCAATTTTGCTATATTCTAATTAATATTGTTAATATTAATAAAAATATCATTGTTTTGAAATTGTAGAGCCTGTGGTGAGTGAAAACATTATTTGCAATTTTTCGACCCAAAATTAATACCGAATTAAAACCAAAAACATGCATTCATATAATAATTTCCTCATTTAAATTTTACGAATGATGACTTTGATTAAACAGAAAATAGAAATCAGCTAACGGCCACACTAAGTTGGATCTACTGGTTCTCGTCTGATCACCAAAGTCAAGCAACTTTAGGCGCGGTTAGTACTTGGATGGGTGACCGCTTGGGAATACCGCGTGCTTGTTGTTAGCTTCCATCTTTTTTTTTTGCAATAATTATATTTTTTACTCAATTGACATATTATTATTTTAATTTTTTTTTTATTTTTAAACCCCTATGTTAAAAATTAATTTTCCTCGTAAAGATTCATAATTGTAGTTGAAAATTCTCCCTTAAAGCAGAAAATTTAACCAGTTTTTATTCAAATGAAAATGTAACAATTTATATTTTTAATTAAAAATTGAACTTTTCTATTTGAAAATATAACTATTTGATTGAAAAATCATTTATTTTGTTGATGAGTTAATTTTTTGCTAGAAATTCGTATTGTTTGGTTAATTTACAGTGTTTTTTATTTAAGAAAATATATTTTTGGTTTTAATATCAAGTATTACCGATTTAAATCACGATTTATTTTTTGGTTTGGAAATCCATCAATTCGGCAGAAAATTTAACTATATATTTCAAAATTAACGTTGTTGTTAAAAATTCAATTGTTTTATGCGTAGAAAAGACGTATTTTTTGTTAAAAAATAAAAAAATACTTTTTCAAACTTAAACTATTTATTTTAAAAAAATTAACTGCTTGGTTACTATTCCATTTATAGCTAAAAAAGTATCTTGTTTAGTTGAAAAATTATCATCCTTTATTTTAAATGGAATTATTTTTAAATAAAATTAACTTATTTGGTTGAAAATTAAAATTTTTACCCGAAAAATTAACTAATCTGAATAAAAAAATCTTATTTAACGTCCAATCATCAAATTGATGAAAACTCCTGCAAAAAACAAGAATTCAACGACCAAATTTGGACTACACCGAACAATCAAACAAAAAAACATTTCCAAATGCAATCTGAAAAAAATTCTTGTACAAAACAAAAATTTCAAACAAAAATAAAAAAGAGAAAAGAAAAATGAGAACGCAACCAACGACATCACCTTCCTTCTCTTTTTCTTTCTTTCGTCTTTTTTTTTAAATTAGTAATATTAGCAAATCACAAAAAAATTACATTGAAAATAAAAAATAAAAAAAATGAAAATAACAGGTGTTCTCTCTTTGATACCAGATAATCATTTTTACCTTCTCATTTTTCTTTTCTCTTTTTTATTTTTGTCAAAAATTTTTTTTTTTAACCAGAATTTTTTACAGATTGCAATTGCAAGAAGATTTTTTGTATCCTATTATTGAAATTAATTCCATTGTTAATTAATTAATTTAAACTAAATTCTAAATTATAGAGAATCGAAGGTAATTTTCTAAAGAGTTTAAGTGTTCGGAGAAATTCTCTTTAGAATGAGAATATTCTCGACGCTTATGTGCTTTGGGAATAGAATAAGCATTTATAGGAATTTTAAATTAGATTTTTAAAAAATCGTATTTTCTATCTTTTTGAATTATAATTACATTATTCAAATTTCCCGGGAAAATGTATCGCTTCAAATTGAAAAGGGCGCCAAATTTAAATAATAAAATAAGTGCCTTACTCAGCTTTGCTACAATATTCCAATTTCTAAATTTTTCTAGGTAAAAATCAATGATACACCTAAAAGATTAATAATATTATTGCAAAAAAATTTTGTTTTTCAATACATTTTAAACACTTTTTAGTTGAGTTTTCAAATCAAGAAGATAAATTTTGAGCCTGAGAAAGGATTTTTTTAACTAAATTGAGGAATCTTCAACCAAAGATATGAATTCTCAAACAAGTCGTTGAATTTTTCACCATAAAGAATAATTCTCTACCAAAAAAAGACTCATTTTCAACAAAGTACTTGAATTTTGATATGAAAAATATCAATTTTTAGCGAAAATTAGAATAATTCAAATGATGAAAAAATAAATCATCAAGAAAAAAATGACTTTTTTAACCAAAAATAGTATAATTAACTTATTAATCAAAGCAATCAATTTTCAACCAAAAAGAATAAATTTTCAACAAAATAATTCAATTTTAAACCCGAAAGGTAAATTTTCTACGAAAAAAGATACAGTTTCAATGAAATGTATTAATTTTCAACTAAAAAAAAATAAATTTTCTCTCAAAAATTTTCAACCAAAAGGGAAACGAATTTTTAACAAAATAGTTAAATGTTCAAGAACAGAAATGAATTTTTACAAAAAAGATAAAACAGATAAATTTTTAAATATGTGCAGCATAATTAAATTTTTAGTAAAAAACTTAATTTTCAATAAAATCAAAGTAAAGTTTTAACGAAATAGTATAATTTTCAACTAAGATTCAACTTCTATAAAAAGGTTAAATTAAAAAAAAAATGAAAGTTACATTTTTAGCTTAAAAAATTAAATCTACATAATAAAACTAATAAAAAAATTGATTTTTTTTAATCGATAAGATGAATTTTTTACCAAAATAGATGATTTTTAAACAAAGTAAATGAGTTTTCAACCAAATATTTGAATTTTCCACTTAAGAAGATAAATTTTCAATCAAACATGTACAAGGTAAATTTGCAGTTTAAACTGTCAATATTTAACTAGAAAACATATTTTTTAACAAAATAATTACATTTTTAACAAAAAAATGTTTGTCAATTTAAATGATTTTTGTTGAAAATTATTTCTTTTTTCAAAAGTTAATTTCCTATCTGAAAATGTATCCTTTATAAAATTAAAAATTAACAATTGAATAAGGATTTAATCTATTTCATTAAAAATTAAACACATTTAATGAAAATTGAACTATTCAGTAGATAATTTGTATTTTTGGCTTAAAAATTCCGTAATTCTTTTTGAATATTCAGCTGTATTGTTGAAAAGTAATCTTTTTGGTTTAAAGCTTAACTATTTGGTTAGAAATTTATATTTTTTGACAGAAAATGTAATGGTTAAAAGTGGAAATATCTTTTCCAAATTTATTTCAGAGATTCACTTCTTTGGTTGAAAATTTCAGTTTTTTCTTGAAATTTAATTTTTTCTAGGTAACAAATTAATTTTCATATCTCAAAGCACATAATTTATAAGTTTAAAAATAAACTATTTAGTAATCTATTTTGTTAAGGATTGGTTAAAAACTCCTTTTTCGTTTAATTCGATTGGTTGAAAATTCGTATTTTCGTGTGGAAAAATTTGTCTTTTATGATTCGAAAGTAATTTTTCTTTTTATTTAAACGTCATCTTTTTTTGATAAAAATAAAATTTTCTATTCAAAACACAACTGCTAGAGCGGATTTAGAAAAATTAACATCCAATCGAAACTCGAAACCAGGTTTTTATTTTTAAAAACAAAAACAAAAATTTTTTAAACTAATCAAAATTCTGTTATGGAAGAGCTTATTTTATATGCGATTGAAATTGTTTTTAAATATGCGATTTATTTCATTTAAAACAGTGAATAATGTCAATTTAGAAATAATAATTATTCTTAAGATTCCAAATATATTCTAAATATTCTAATATAAAAAAAAATTTTTAGCACTTGTAAATTTTGGGCCCCATGTTAATTTTTGACCCCATATTAATCGTGGGTCCTATATTAATTTTGGGCGCTATATAAATTTTTGACTCTATATCAATTTTGTCCCCGATATCAATTTTGTACCAAAAGTAGAATTTTTAACTTATATTAATTTTGGGCCTTTTTTCAATTTTGGAACCTATGTGAATTTTGGGTCCTATATTAATTCTGGGTCTCATGTGTATTTTGGAGAATTATTTATTTTTTACTCTTTATATATTTTAGTCCCTATATATGTTTTGAGCTTTATACAAGTGTTGGGCCTTATGTCGGTTTTGGGCCCTATTTCAATTTCGGACACTATGTCGAGTTTCGAAAATGTGTCAATTTTTGAGCCCTGTTGAAATTTTTAGCCGTATACTAATTTTGGGCCCCGAGTATATTTTGGGCCCCATTTCATATTCGGGACCTTTATTAATTTTGATATTAATATCTATTTTGGGCGCTAGATCTATTTCGAGCCACATGTTAAAATTCGGTCCTGTGTCAATTTAGGGCCCTATATTATTTTTTAGGCTTATTTGTATTTTAAGACCCATTTAGGTTTTTGCTCATTTATCAATTTTGGGACCAAAATCTATTTTGAGCCCTATATCTATTTTCTATCCTATGTTGACATTTGGCCCTATATCAATTTTGGGCCTTTTTCAATTTTGGAACCTATGTGAATTTTAAGTCCTATATTAATTTTGGGTCCCATGTGTATTTTGGGAGAATTATTTATTTTGTACTGTTTATATATTTTAGATTCTATGCATGTTTTGGGCCTTATAAAATTTTTGGGCCTTATGTCGGTTTTTGGCCTTATTTCAATTTCGGGCCCTAAGTATACTTCAAGTCCAATTTCATACTCGAGAACTTTATTAATTTTGAGATTAAGATCTGTTTTGGGCCCTAGATCTATTTCGAGACACCTGTTTAAATTGGGCCCTATTTCAATTTTGGGGCCTACATTGATTGTAGGGCCTATATTAATTTTTGGCCCTACATAAATTTTTGACCCTGAATCAATTTTGTACCCGATATCAATTATGTACCCGATATCAATTTTGTACCCAAAGTTGAATTTTTGCCCGATATTAATTTTGGGCCTTTTTTAAATTTTGGAACCTATGTGAATTTCGGGTCCTATATTAATTTTGGGTCCGATGTATATGTTGGGAGAATGATTTATTTTGTACTCTTTATAAATTTTAAGCTATATGTATATTTTGGGCCTTATAAAAGTGTTGTGCCTTATGTTAGTTTTGGACCTTATTTCAATTTCGGGCGCTATCTCGAATTTCGACAATGTGTCAATTTTTGAGCCTTGCTGGAATTTTGAGGCCGTATATTAATTTTGGGCGCGATTTAATGTTCGGTACCTTCATTTATTTTGCGATTAAGATCTATTTTGGATCCAAGATGAATTTCGAACCACATTTAAAAATTAGGCCCTGTGTCAATTTCAAGCCCTTTATTAAGTCTTGGGCCTGTGTATATTTTAGGCCCCGTTTAGGTTTTTGCTCTTTTATAAATTTTGGGACCAATATCTATTTCGAGCCCTACATCTATTTTCTATTCGATGTTGAATTTTTGCCCTATATTAACTTTGAACCTTTTTTAAATTTTGGAACCTATGTCAATTTTGGGTCATATAGTAATTTTGGGACCCATGTGTATTTTGGGAGAATTATTTATTTTGTACTCTTTATGTATTTTCGGTCCTATGTATTTTTTGGGCCTTATGTCGGTTTTGGGCTTTATTTCAATTTTTAGCACTATGTCGAGTTTGGACAATGTGTCAATTTTTGAGTCCTGTTAGAATTTTGAGCTTATATTAATTTTGGACCCTAAGTATATTTCAAGTCCAATTTCATACTCGAGAACTTTATTAATTTTGAGAATAACATCTGTTTTGGGCCCTGTATCTATTTCGAGCTACATGTTAAAATTGGGCTCTTTGTCAATTTTGGGCCCTATATTGATTGTAGGTCCTATATTAATTTTGAGCCTTATATCAATTTTTGACCCTACATCAATTTTGTACCCAAAATTGAATTTTGGCCCTATCATAATTTTGGGCCTTTTTTCAATTTTGGAACTTATGTGAATTTTGGGTCCTATATTAATTCTGAGTCTCATGTGTATTTTGGGAGAATTATTTATTTTTTACTTTTTATATATTTTAGGCCCTATGTATGTTTTGGGCCTTATACTAGTGTTGGGTCTTATGTTGGTTTTGGGCACTATTTCAATTTCGGGCACTATTTTGAGTTCGGAAAATGTGTCTATTTTTGAGCCCTGTTGTAATTTTGAGTTGTATATTAATTTTGGGCTCTGAGTATATTTCGGGCTCCATATAATGTTCGGGACCTTTATTAATTTTGAGAATAAGATCTATTTTGGGTCCTAGATCAATTTTGAGCCAAGTGTTAATATCGGGCCCTATTTCAATTTTGGGCCTAATATCAATTGTGGGTCCTATATAAATGTTAGGCCCTATATAAATTTTTGACCCTATATCAATTTTGTGCCCGATATAAATTTTGTACCCAAAGTTAAATTTTGGACCTATAATAATTTTGGGCCTTTTTTCAATTTTGGAACTTATGTGAATTTTGGGTCCTATATTAATTCTGAGTCTCATGTGTATGTTGGGAGAATTATTTATTTTTTACTTTTTATATATTTTAGGCCCTATATATGTTTTGAGCGTTATACAAGTGTTGGACCTTATGTTGGTTTTGTGCCCTATTTCAATTTCGGACACTATGTCGAGTTTGGACAATGTGTCGATTTTTGTGCCCGTTTAGAATTTTAAGCCGTATATTAATTTTGGGCCATGAATATATTTTGGGTCGAATTTCATATTCGGGACCTTTATTAGTTTTGAGATTAGGATCTATTTTGGGCCCTAGATCTATTTCGAGTATGTTAAAATTGGACTCTATATAAATTTTGGGCCCAATATTCATTTTTGGGCCCGTGTATATTTTAGGCCTTATTTAGGTTTCTGTTCTTTGTAAATTTTGGGACCAATATATATATATATATATATTTCGGGCCCTATATCTATTTTGGGTCAGACGTATGTACACCCGACCGAAAGTAGAATGGTTTCTGCCCGGGGCTACTAAATTCTAAAAACTTAATAACTGTATTATTCTGTAAACAAAAAAATTGAAATGGTGTTGCCAGGATGTGAAATTCATACGCAGAGAATGAAAGAAAAACGGTGACACTCTCCAGAAATACGTAACTGTTTTATGGAGGTGTGACACGCTCGCGAAACTTATGGCGTAATTAGGCAATTAAAAAACTAGTAATGACTTCACAGATACAGATAATTACTTCCTGCGAGAAAAAGGACATTAATCAATTACAAAATTTAAAGAAAGAAAATCAACACGCGCGGGATAATTATTACTTTTTTATCACGTAATTATTAAATTAAAATATAAAATAATTAATAAAAAATTTAGAATTTGAAATTAGATTATTATCTAGAATCGATTTCAACCTGATAAGGAAATTAATTTCTAATCTTCAATTTTTCCGATAACTGGTCAAATTATTCCCGGAGAAGCGAGAAAAAAATCTGCCTCGGTCGGGATTTGAACCGAGAACGCCTCTATTCACATGTGGAGCGTTTAAGCAGTTACATAATCTTTTATTGATAAGGAGATGATTTTCAGGTCTTTGAAGACTTTTTCGAAAATTTCTGTCATATAATTCTTGAAACATTATCATTATGATCTTGTTCAATTTTTATAAATATTGTTTGAAGTACAATGATTTTATCAACAATAGCAATTTTGCAAATAAGTACTAACAAAATAATTAAATATTGTTTAAGATTTTTAGTTTGTTTTTTGAAATAAAATGATTCTTACTTAAAATAAGCGATTTCAGATCAAAACTAAGATAACCTATAATTGATAAAATGTTGCAGATATATTAAAACAATTGCTTTTTTATTTATTTATTTATTTTTATTGCTTTTTTACAGCGTAAAACGTTTATATAGAATAAAAAAATGGTTAGAAAGTTGAGATTATTCTTTGAAATGTAATTTTTGTTATTAAAAGTACTAATTTCAAATTAAAATAAATTTTGTTATTTGTTATAAAACACCAATATCAAAAATTTTTCCATGATTCTAAATTTTATTTTAAATATAAATATTTTTCTTTCAAATAATTTATTTCCAGTTAAAAACGCAAACATAACCGTACATTTCTTTAATACGTTAAAAAATTTAGGGTTATGTTTGTGTTTAACCAAGGTTAAAAATTGCCAAATATTTTTTAAATCCTTTTGGAAATATAATTTAAAAATTATATTAAAAAAAATTAAATCAATTAAAGATTAATTGTAACTATTAAGATTTTTATTTTTAAATACAATTTTTTGGGGTAAAACGCTAACAAAAAAAAATTGTTTAAAGTTGTGAACCTTCTATAAAGTTCAATTTTTTAAATTAAAAATACAAATTTCTGAAAAAAGATACTAAAATAATCCAAAATTGTTTAATTATCCCAGATCTGCTTCAAATTATACTAATTTTTTTAAATACGAATTTATTTGCAAAGCGCTGTAACATAACCTAAAATTGTTAAAATTTATTAATTTTTCTTGGAATATTCTTTTTATGAAAAAATTTAATTTTGGTCGAAAAACTCAAACATGATGCAAAATTGTTAAAAGGATCCTCATATTTTGTTTAAATTATAATGATGTTTAGTTTAAAACACAAATTTTTTAAACTCTAACATAACCTAAAATTGTTCAAACTTTTGAATCTTTTATGAAATTAAATTTTTTAAATGAAAAATACCATTTTTTGACAAAAGATACTAAAATAATAAAAAATTGTTTAATTATTCTTATTATTATTGTTTAAATTGTTTAATTATGTAATGCTAACGTACCCTAATATTGTTAAAAAAATTATGCACCTTTAAAATCTAACGATTTTCGTTCAAAAATGTTATCTTTTAATAAAAAAAAACGCTAGCTAAAATAAAAAAAATCAAAGTTTGAATTTTCCTAATTTTTTATTGAAAATATCCATTTCTGGTGAACCTAAGATTTTTATAATCTTTAGAACTTCTTTGAAACATTATTTTATTTTAAAATAACTTTTTTGGAATAAAAAAATTTTCTAGGTGCTTTTTTTTAAATAAATTTTCTTCTGAAGGTGCTTTAAAATCGTTTCTATCGACCATGACCGAAATATACATTTATGTACTTTCAAACCATTATGTTTATGGATTGTCGTCAATGGGGCATTTTGTTTACGAAACAGCATTCTGAACAACTTAATAGCAATTGAAAGTAAAAAATTGTGTCTCGTGAAATTATTTCACCTATCGAATTCTTAAAGTAAAAAAAAACTAAAATAAAACCAATTATGAATCTGGTACAAGTAATAAAAATTATATGAACCTGATTAACTAATTTTTTTATTAAAAAATTTCAACTTTGCTAATAATTTATTATTTCTTCAATTATTTCTTTATTAGCAACTTCTATGTATTAGCATCAAAAATATAAGTGATTTAAGAGATAATATTTAAAATGGGTAAAAAGAAATTCAATTTTTATTATTTCTGAATAAAAGCTTTTAAAATTGAATATATTTTATTAAAATTTCTTCAAATTAAAAATTTCTCAATCATTTATATCAGTTAAATTTACACAAAAAAATGAATTTTTAACAAAATGATTGAATACTCAACTAAAACAGATTGGCTGGGTCTCATTACTACACATATCGAATCTACACATTGTGCAACTCTGCACATTGCGTGTAGAGTTTAAATTATGGTGGTCAACTCTACACATTAAACTCTACACATTAAAGTCTACACATTAAAGTCTACACATTAAAGTCTACACATTTGAGTCTACACATGAAAAGTCTACACATTAAAGTCTACACATTGAAACTGTGCACATTAAATTATGTTTATCAGTTTATTATAAATAATAA
>JAAAKG020145430.1:0-10891 GCA_010014905.2 Druon quercuslanigerum | reverse complement strand
TCTCATCTTTTTATTAATTAATATTGTCAACATATTATTAACATGCAACAACTAATTCTGAATATATATTTTTAAAACAAACATCAACTTCCGCACAAATTAATTTTTTTGTCATACTAATAATAATATATTATTGAAATTGCTGTTTATTTTTAAAACACATATTTATCATTAGTTTTTGCGTTTTTTAAATGAATAAGACTGACACAAAAGAGACTCAACGTAAAATAAAACTGTTTAAAAATACATTAATAAAAAATTCAACATTAAAATGTTTAAATTGTAATTCTTATAAATACAATAACATCTTTATAAAATTGTATAATAAATAAAATGTCGTAAAAATACAACAACCACTTTAACATTCATTTTATAAATAAACAAAAATTACGCTCTGAAATGCCACAACTATAATAAAAAATGCGTCGCAATAACTATGTGATACATGTTTTCAATCGATTCGTTCCATGAAAAACTTATTCTGTAGATATATAATTATCCATTCACTTTTTTTGTAATTAGCAAAGGTGATTTCTTAACAAAGAATAAGGGGTCGTTTATAAACTACGCTACAAATTTGTGGCTTTTTTTTTGACTAAAACGGTTAAAATACAACAAAAAAGTCTGATTTCAACCAAAAAATACATTTGCAAGGGAAAAGGGCGAATGTTTCAGAAAACTGTTGACGGAAAAAAGTTAAGGTGATTTATATAATAAAAATGAATTTTTTACATAGTACTTGATTTTTAAAACAAACAAGCTGAATTTTCACCCGAATAGTTAAATTTGCAACCAATCAGTTAAATTTTTAAATTATAAAGGATCAATATGAAACCAGAAATTGAATTGTTCAATTTTCAAAAAAATAGATTATTAGCCACAAGAAACTAATTTATTTCAAAATAGTTTAATTTTCAATTAAAGGAAGGAATCCCAAAAGAAAATGATTTTATAACAAATTAGTCGAATTTAAAAACAAACAAGATGAATTTTTACCAAAATAGTTAATTTTCCGACCAAAAATATGAACTATTCGCAAAATGATTAATTATCCAACGCGGTAATATGATTTTTAATCAAAAAGTTTAATTTTTTAAAAGAGTTAAAGTTTTTAATCAATAGTTGATTTTTGAAAAAAATTTAAAAATAATTTTTCAACAAAAAAGTTCAATTCATCAAAAAAATGTTATTTTTCAACCAAATAGTTGAAACCTTACCCATAACCTTTTTTTTTACCAAAAAGTTAATTTTTTTAATTTAAAGATTAATTTTCAACCCTGACCCTGACCCTGATTTTGGAAACTTTTTTTCGAAAATATCTCCGGGAAGCACGTTTGTCATTTCTATAAAATTTGAAATATTTTCCAGGACCGCAATTAAAAAAACATGTTTTTTTAACGTGCTGAGATTGAACAAGGGCTTTCTCGCAAATGTTTTTTTAAAGCACTCTTTTTGCGATACAAAAGATATGACAAATAGCTCAAACCTACTTTTATGTTGTTTGTTTCATTAAAGTATAAAAAAGTTATGCAACTCTATGAATAAAAATCAGAATTTTTAGTATTCTGTTTCTCCTGTCAAATCCAGGTATTGGCACCTATACCCTTATTCAATATGACCTTTGAATCGCGTTCTGAAATTTATTTTGAATAATGATATTTGATTTCACATCATTTTGTCCATCGTTGCATGTGGAGAGTTAGGCCCCGCGTCTACAGTAAAAAATTAATGTCTCCGAAAGTAAGAGTGTCCAGCAATTTTCTTTTGTCGCCAAAGAAAAAAAAATCGAATGACCCTTCGAGGGATGGGTGAAAAATAGAAAGAAAAAAGTCTTTAGAACCATAATTAACTGGAACCGCGTTCACATCCGCTCTCACTTATATCCTCTTGCGCATATATCCCTGCTATAGAACTCATTTATATCCACTCGACATCCGCCAACTTGAAGCATCACGTGACAAACAAGCAGACATTTTTCAATCAGATGACGAGCATTAGTTGCATCTCTTCTCAACAGGATCTAAGTGAATATTTACATTTATGGACGGAAGATATAAACACGGTTCCAATGTACATTCAAGTTTCAATGTTTGAATTTAATTTTAATCCGACTTCTGATTACAATGATTATTATACATTAACTTAATATTTTGCATTGAATTAATGATAAATTTTCTGCAGTGAATCGGAATTCTCAACAACTTCCGTAAAAAGATGTGGCAAGATCATGCCTACTTGACATTCTCGAATTTCATCTGTGGTCATATTCTCAACTGCACTGCTTATCATATTTATTTTTATTCTCGAATGGGTTCTATCCTTCTGATATATTCCAAGAAGATTCCCAGTATGCTCCAATATTGCAAAAACGTCACCATTGGATGTTGATAATACCATATGCTCTCGGATTGGCAAGGGTATAAATTTGCTATTTCCTATTAGTAATAGAATTCGTTTTTCTTCAGGAAAAACATATCTTCGTAATTCAAATCGCCGATTCTTATTTGACTCGGGAATAAGCCGAACATATCCAAGTTGTCCAAGCGCATATCCAAGAGCTCCAACAGAAGGAGGCCTGCCTGGAGGAGACCTTGATCTAGCACGAAGAGACGCCTCCTCAGGAGATGACAGATCAGGAGCATTTTGTCTGCCAGAAGTAGAAGAAGATTCATCATTACTTTCTCTATTAGTCATCCCATAGGACTGTAGTGAATCGTGATTTGCAACAACTGTATTAAAACTCCTTGGGAAGACAGGGTGATTTCTGCCGACTGGACAATCCCTAATTTCATCTGGTGTCAGATTGTCAACTAAGCCGCTTATCATATTTATTTTTACCCTCGAATGATTTACATCCGTCCTATATATTGCACGAAGAACTCCGGAATACTCCAATATTGCAAAAATGTCACCATTGGGTGCTGATAATACAATATACTCTCGGTTGGGGATGGGAGCGTAGTTCTTATGTTCTGCTCGCAGTCTAATTGGTTTACCGGTAGGAAAAACGTATCTTCGAAATTCAAATTGCTTTCTCGTATTTCTGCGGGGAATGAGCCGAATATGTCCAAGCTGATGAAGTGAATATCCAAGTACAATAAGAGAAGGAGGCCTGCCAGGAGGTGATTTGGTCATCACACGAAGCGGAGTCTCCACAGGAGAAGTCCAGCAAGGTGAATTTTCTCCGAAAGAAACTGGATTATGTTGGCTATTTGGATTCCCGTCGGACTGTAAACTTAATTCTGAAAGAAGAAATAGAGGTTGGAACCGCATGTTTCTTTGCAAGAAGCATCTTTCTTACGATTTAATCAAAATTATACGAAATGATTTCAAAATATAATAAATCATCCCTATACTGATTTTTTAGTTTCTAAATCAACTTATATTATTTTGTAATTATATTATATTTTTCTATTATATTATAACTATAAAATGAGTTGAAAAACTATTATTAGGTGATTAGAAAATAATTTTTTTGCGTTATTAAGCGAATCATCCTAATTTCCATGAACAGGTGGATATGGCGGGTAGTACTACCCACCTGAAACTTCTGAAGGTGGGTAATTACCCACATGAAAAACTAAGCAGAATTTTTTTTTCCTCTAGATTCTAATCAGTTTTCCTAATTCGCGCGCGTAAAAGTCGATTCGCAGGGCAACCAATCAGCGCAACAACTTTGTCAGTCAGTCCATTTTGTTGACAAAAAAAATCAAGATAAGAAAAGAGATAAATATAAAAAATGAATTAATTTGCTATGTGATAAGTAATTTTTTCTTTATTTGTGAAAACGAAATGAAAATAAAAAAAATTATTTTTGTGTGCAAACGATACAAAATATAAGAATAAATGAGACTAAATTGTTTGAACCAATAAAGATTTTAAAAATTTTACGAATATTTTTTAGATAAGCAGCATAGCTTTTGATTTAATCATAAAAACTAAGAATAATAATTTAAAAAATTATTAAAACAAGGCAATAAGATAAGATAAGGCAATAAGCAGAGGTACATAAAAAAATTGACATTTTGGAAAAAACCGAGAGCGAAGCACGAAATTACAAATTAGAAAATTATAAAATTACAGTAGTGGATGTTTTGAGTTTTGATATAATTAATAATAAATAACTCAGAACCGACATCTGGACTAATTCATGATTCATAATATCGACTGAAATGTCCGTTTTTTAAACGAACGATCTGGGGCAGCTTTACCGCGAAAACGTGGTTTAAATCCAAACTTCAAATTCGAAACATTTGAGTAAATATATTTTTTTGAAAATTTGACATAATTCTGAGATTTTGCAGTTATCACGTAAAGCACAAATTTTAGAAGTTTGAACATTCTGGTTTCAACATTAATCAAGCAATTTACTAATTATATATAGATGCATTCAGTTAGTTTATCGCTTTTTAAAAACCTTATTAAATTAAATTGCTTCACGCATTATACTCATACAGTTAGTACAGTTCATAGCGTGCAAATAACTGTTTGAAAATGATCTTCGTTTTTTAAAGTTTACCTTGTCAGGTAGATGCTTCTAATAAATCGAATAATCTTCTTATAAATTTGTATTTGTATATAATATTATTATTGTATTTACCAAATGAATTAAAGCAGGCTGCCAAAGTGAAGAAAAACGTATGGAGCGTCTTCATTTTCGCAATGTAGAAGAACAAACGGAATAATCCTTCAGTGAATAATATGGTTAGCAACTGTAAGTGAGGAATATTCCATAGCATCATCAAAGTACAAATACGTAACAAGTAGGCGTTATCTCACACATATCCGAGATAAGGACATTATAGGTATCAAAACTGTCCTTCTCAGATAATTATATCATTTTAAATTTTTTGTTATAAGCATTATAATTATTACAATTTTATTCCAATTCGTAGGCTGCTATTATATGTAAAAATTGAGTAGCACCGATTTCATCCCCTGTTTCAATTATACGCTTGAATACTTCTAGCACCCTTTCTTAATGTAGCTTTATTTCCTTTGTCGTAAGCAAAACGTCCAAAGTTGACAAAAAACCGGTTTAGAATCAGCTTTTAAATTGAGTGTCAATTTTCCTTTTATGCATTTACCTATCCCCGGCTCGAATACATCAAAATATTCTTTACCAATTTTTTTCTACTTCTGTTTCCTTATTTGCACTAGCTGTGGTAATTTCTTGCACTAACCGTGGTAATTTCTCTCGCAACATTCATTCTATATTGTGGAAACTGCGGCACCCGAATTTATTTCTATGTTAAATAAAATATCATTTACTTTAATTGCCTCTATTTGGCCACATTCCCTGCAATATTTATTTTACATTTGGCACTGAAACTTTGGATAAGTTATTTTACCTCGGTAAAAACACTCCTCGTTATCTCTGGATAACTACGATAAACTATTAGGATCTTGCTTTGAATTTCTATGATTCTCATCAAGAGCCTTCACCTACCCATTCCACCACATTGCCAATTATTGCCTCTGCATCTCGGTGAGAAGTTTTTTGATAAATTTTGTTGGGTTTTAGAACTTTCAATAATCTTAGACATAGTTTCATCTTTTTTTTTAATGACATTTCCGAATTTTTTAGATTTTGTCTTATCGCGTTAGTCAAAATATACACTTAGTTTATTGCAATCACGCTCTTCAGGCCTCTTTACCGGGGGTACTTGAGCGAGTGAAATATGGCAATACTACGTTTTCCCAAAGCACTAATAGCCCCCTACGATGTGGTAGTGATTTTATTGGGTTACTAGAAAACAGGTAATTATTAAATAACTGTACCGCTAACAATCGGATTTTATTGCACTTTTGAGTGATTTAGCGCTGGCAAAGGTGCCGTTTCTTAATCAATTACATGTCTTAACCATTGCGTTAAACCTACGAGCTAAAACTCGATGAAAAAGCCATCCTCATAAGCTTCAGCTGAAAAAATTAAAGCACCAAATTTTAAGCTCTCCTTTTTTAATTATTTATTATTATACGACATAATGTAACTGTAGAATTCGAACTGCTAACAGAAATATCAATAAAATAATTTTTAAACACATGATTTCATAACTTTATATTTAATAAAATTTTCAAATTTTGTATAAAGGCGCTAGAATGGAATACGCTTCTAAAGTGTGCTGAAGACTGGTGACTTTCTCAGTATAAAAACATCAACTCAAGACGACTCTCTCGGTTCCGCCCTTCCCCCTTCCCACTCCTTCGTTATTAACTGAAGTTTGGTGGGGCGGACGTTATACTTACAGTTTCCACTATATGAAAAATTGATACTTAACTTGAACATGACTTCGACTCGCAAAATAAACTTATTGCATGAAGATGGTAGTTGGGCGTATAATCTAACCAATGAATAACACAAACAATAAAATAGCATCGGGCATGACTAAAACTTTAATTGACAAAAGGCATGCACTCGAAAAATGTAAAGGTCGAGTTTCAAGCGATGAATGGTGAAATAGAAAAAAATAGGGACATAGAAAACGGATTGTTGAAAGGCGCATTTGAAATATGGTCAGAAGTAGGTAGTGAAACATATCGTAGACAAGGAGTAGTTCTGATTTTAAATGAAACAGCGAAGCAGCAATTTGGAGATCATGATTTCGTATCTCCCAGATTGCAGTTGGCCAGAATGAAAATAGGAATCAGAAGATTATTTATCATAGCATGTTACGCGCCAGTTGATAGTATCCCAGAGAATTAAGACACCTACTGGGACACTATAAATGATACACTAAATATTTGCGATCATGGTGAAAGAATAATTTTGGTAGGAGATATAAATGGATGGGTTGGAATCCAAAATCAGGATACAGAAAGAATACTAGGTAATTTTGGGGATCCAAGAACAAACTATAACGGCTTAAAATGATCAATATGTATACCTGGTCTAAAGGAAGCAGCTACAGTATAATTGACTTTGTTGTTGAGGATGAAAGACTAAGAGCTAGTCAAAGATACAAAGGCCAAGAGGGGTTCTGAATGCAATACAATGATCAGTATTAAGATGATTAAAATGATTCATATGTACACCTGGTCTAAAGGAAGCTCCACAGTATAATTGACTTTGTTGTTGAGGATGAAAGAGTAAGAGCTAGTCAAAGATACAAGGGCCAAGAGGGGTTCTGAATGCAATACAATGATCAGTATTAAGAACCCACAGAATCCAGATGTGCGAATAGATTTCCACAATAAGATAATCGAAACCATAGGTAAGGTAACTTGAGAAGCGCTTATATGAAATAAAGATATAGAAGGCGCATGGACTATGTCCAAGATATCATTGCCAGATGTGCAATCGAAGTGTGTGGTACTGCGGTTGTAGAAAGAATGTCTGGTGATGCAAAGTGAAATGATGAAATTGAGGATGCCTAAAAAACAAAGAAAGAAGCGTGCAGGAGAACTTTCAAAATTACAGGTCTTAGCGATGAGGAAAGAAATAGACGTATAAATTATTACAGACGCAAAAAGAGGATACTCAAGCGAATAATTAATAAAGTAAAGATGAAATTGGAGCAGGAGAAGAGAAGAAAATACAAAACAACTTTAAAGAAAGTACGAAAATACTTTATAAAGCAATGAATGTATATAAAAGTACAGAATTTGTCAACATGAGAATTAGCAAAGACGCTTTCAGAGACCATTTTAGGGGACAATCCGGAGATGAAGATATAGGACATTACACGTGCAATGTAGAACACAATTAGTTAGAAAACTGGATTGAAAAAGTATGTGTCACTAATGTTAGGGATATAATCCAGAACTTGATAAACGGTAAAGCTTCCGGGGTAGTATGTATTAACGCTGAAATGCTTAAACATGGTGGCGAGTACATGCCACATAGACTGTGCGGAATGATAAATCTATGCATCGAAATAGGAGAAGTCCCAGGTGATTGGAAAAAAGCGATGATCGTGCTAATATACCAAAGAAAGGGAGATAAAAGCGACTGCAATAACTACAGAGGTATCACCTTATTAAGTACAGTAAGTTAAATATATTCAAAAATACTTATTTTTAGGGTAATAAAAATAACAGAAGAAAACATTTGGGACGTCCAAAGTCGGTTTATGCCAGGAAGATCATACACGGATCAAATATTTAGCTTAAGACAAATGACAGAAAAAAGTTTGAGAGTGGGCAAAACAGTTTTCTGTGCATTTGTTGAGCTAGAAAAAGCTTTCGAAAAGGTAGATAGCAGTAAACTTTGGAAATCCTGAAAGCGGGCGGAGTAAATGGATGGCTCCTAGAAGACAAGGATGGGTTATGGCTTCATGGCTATTTATATTATTTAGGGACAAGTTTTTAAGAATAGATGTTTTCGATAAAGAAGGTGTGGATCTCGAAATAATAAGTGTGCGTGGATTAGCGTTCGCAGATGATGAGGTTGTTATGGTAAAATCTACCAAAAACTTGCAAAGAATGTTGAATCAACTGAATGGAAGCATGCAGAGCATGGTCCTCAAACTTAACGTAAATAAAACAAAAACTGTTAAAATATGTATAAATGTTACAACCCAGAATATAGAAAGCTCTTCTTTTCGGGCCGAGCCGAGCTCGTGAGTGCGCTTGCGTGACATGCTGATATAGTGTACGCAAGAATAGAAAGTTAGTCGCGGTAAGATAGCCATGTAGAGAAGCCTTGTGCTTTCCTGTTGTATAATATAAAGTAATGTATATAGCTAATAAATAAAAATTAATTCCAACCCTCACTTATTTCTTGACCAACAACCCCATGAAATCAAACATGGTAGCAGAGCGTGGTTGATTAATTATTTTGTTGGTTGGTTGGCAAGAACAAGTGAGGGTTTTAAAACGAGAGATTAGATGAAAAACGTCTCTAAAATTCAAAAGTTATTAAGTGCAAAAAGTGAAATTAATATTTATAGAAAATGAATAATAAAAACGTGGATGTTAGTAGATGAAAGAGTCGAAGTCTAAAAGTGAGTAAAAACACGTGCGAGACTATAAAGTTAAAAAATATGTGAACAACGCTAAAGTTAAAACGAATAACAATTAAACTGTAAACAAAACTGGAATTAAATAATAAGTTAAAAGTGAGATATCAATAGATTAAAAAAGGCGAGCGAGACACGCGGTGAAGTGCAAGTATAGAGCACGTCACGAATTTATAGGTTAAGCAAATGGCTATATGGGCAACAATGAAAGTTTTTTATTAAAAGAAAGGTTTATGGATAATGAAACCGAATTAGATAAACAATCTAGAAATAAAATAAGAAAAGTATTTTTAAAAGAAGTGATTAGAATAATAAAATTGACAAACGAAGTTTACTAAAAAATGAAATCAAAAAAAATCACAATGACGTCACAAGTGAAAGTGGAAGATATCACGATTCAAATTTTCGACAGTGTAAATTATTCGACATAGAAATGAGATTGTTAAATTTACTTGAATATAAAGAGTATAAAGATCCTGCAGTGAAAGAGAGAATTTTGAAAGACGACACGAAACACATCCCAGGTGACGACAAAGCACAATGGAAGAAGAGTTTGAAAGCAAAGACTATTTTGTACAGCGCTATCACTGATCGCAAATTAGAGTACATCAACGAATGTTCAACAGCTTTAGAGATGATTAAAAAATTGGACAGTATTTATATAATTAAATCCACAGCTTCACAAATTTTGTGTCGAGGAAAAATCAAAGAGATAAAATTAAAAGACTATGACACAGTTGAAGAATTTTTTATTAAATTTGAGAAGACAATAAATGAAATCAAAGCAGCAGGTGGTGCAATGGATGAGAAAGAAAAGATTAAGTACATTTTGAAAGCACTTCCATCAAATTACAGTTATATTGGAGATTTTATAGACGATATTCCCGAAGAGCAAAGAACAGTTGAATATGTAAAGTCAAAAATCAAAGAAAAAAATATGAATAGAAATCAAAATGAAAAAAAAAAAAATGCTAGTACTTTTAACGCCAAAACTAAGAAAAACTGTAATACCTGTGGCAAAACAGGTCATCTTCAGAAAGACTGTTGGCATGCAGAAGCCAAACATGGAGAAAATCAACAAGAGAGAAAAAATCAAGAAAGAAATCAACAGAGTCACAACAGGGGCGGCTACAGATGTCGCGGTAGAGGCAGAGGCAGAGGCTTCGCCCATCAAAAAACGAGAGACGACAACTCGAGGGGACAAAGGTCATACGACAGCTCACAGGCGTGGGCAAGAAAAGTGTTTAGTTCACGAGTGAAACAGTGCACTGATAAAAGTGCAAATAAAAAGGAAATAAATTGGTTGTTAGATATCGGATGCTCTGATCATATTGTAAACGATTGTCAGTATCTTGAAAATTGTATTAATCTGAAAAATCATATATATGTAGAACTATTTGATGGTAAAATTTAAAGGCCACTAAAATTGGCAATGTAAAACCCTATTTTAGAACTTATTCTAGAGAAAATGAAATCGATATGAAAAATGTATATTATGTTAAAGAAATTGGAAAAAATTTACTAAGTTTTACTAGAATCACAAAAATAGTTGTACTATTGTAGCATATAAAGATGAAAATCTACACAAAATGAAAAGCTACACGCAAAGAAAGGTTCGGTTGCGGCAACCAGAAGTTGGGTTGTTCTAACCAAACTGTCGGGTTGCCTATGGACTGACCATACTCATGGGTTGCTGTAACCGAACTGGTTCGGTTGTTTCAAGTTTGGTCACTTCAACCGAGCAGTTTGGTTGAAATAACCAAACTGCCCACTTTAGATCAGTACCCAAAACCGAACTGTTCGGTTACAACAACCGAACTGTTCGGTTACAGCAACCGAACTGTTCAGTCACATAAACCGAACTGTTCGGTTACAGTAACCTAACAGTTCGATTGCAGTAATTGAACAGTTTTTTTACTACACGGAAAAAA
>JAAAKG020145429.1:0-32844 GCA_010014905.2 Druon quercuslanigerum | reverse complement strand
ATAAGAAAATTATTTAATTATCATATTGTTATTTTATTTAGAAAACACACACACACATATATACATATATATAGGACGTTCTCTTTAACCGTAACGTTTATAAGGTAGGTTGGCTAAATTCAATATGCTTGATCCAAGACGGCGGACAAAAATCCTATATGGTGGACAGAATTTGTTTAAATCAACCGATTTCAGCCAAATTTGGTTTGCCAAGGTTTTTGGGGTCGCTGATCACGAATATGAAGTCAGATATGCAAAATTCAATATGGCGGATCGAAAATGGCAGACAATTTTTTTTTTAATCAACCGATATCACCCAAATTTGGTTTACGAAGGTTTTTGGGGGTCGCTGATCATGAATTTGAATTAGGATTAGCAAAATTGAACATGGCGAATTCAAAATGGCGGGAGATTTTTGAAAATCAACCGATTGTGGAATGTTGTCAAAAGCTCTCTGCGTTTTACAGGGTTGAGGATGTCTTTATGTAATAAATCCCGCATTAATTTTTTACATTTTTTTTTGTTTTGTTACTTTTTTAAATGTTTTATTTACATTTTTTTAATTCTTCTGTTGTTCGTTTTTTATTAATAATCTTTAAATTTATTTTGAAATGTTTTCACTTTATTTAGGAGTATTCAGTAGTTAATAGAATTTCGGATGCATCAGAGTATCTAAATGTAGCAAGAGCTTTGTTGGAGGAGACCTTAAAGGCATGAGCTTTGGAAATGTTTGTTACTGTTGGCGCACTAAGAAAATCTTTTCGACAATTTCCTAGATGTTCTGTCATAGTCCTGTGTAGTGTAGTGGAAAAATTTCATGTTGGGAAATTTATTTTTCGCCCAATTAAAAAGTTGAGTATAATCTAGAATAGCTTCATTCCCTTTATCTTGTAAACTAGCTCGTATTACCAGACTCTTCACTGTAGCGGCTACGCCATCACAACGCCCCTGGCCATGAGCTGTAGCATAAGTATACAGATTCCCAAGTAAGAATCAGATTTTTGATTTCTGCAAAGACAGCAATTGATGTACTCAGTATAACCTTTCAATTTACGGCGCGATTCTTTTGTTGGTTCAATCAAATTGGAATCATCAAATATTGTCTTATAATTTTAGTATATTACACATACACAAGCGAACCCACTCACATACACACTGCGTGTGCCTCTTGCTCCAGCTAAAACACAACATTTAGGCCGCACATCTGCAAACTTACTAAAACTTATCGATATTTGCTATAAAAACATTCTTTTCGGAACATGCATTATCTTAGCACCTTCTTTTATTTTTAGCACATCTTTTTTATTTGGCATAGCTCGACTGTTAATATCGGATTTATAATATTCCACAACTTTGTTAACATTACTTTTAGAAAAAGGCTTACCCTTTTTTGAATCAGTAGTTGTTAAAACAGCACCTTGATGTCTTAAATCTATTGCCTTCTTAGCAAACCTTAGAGAAGCATGAAACTCTTCAGCAATTTCTCGTAATGACCAACAGTCAGGCATTATTGTCGGAATGGATACTCTTAATGGGTCGTTTTCTGGGAGGAAAAAACACTTTTTTTTAGTCCACCCATTAACTATTACAATTTAGCTTCTCTTGATATACAGATTTTCTTTTCTGGCTGAGATCCTTCATCTTCTTGAGGCCCCGAGTTCCCTTAATCTATCGAAACATTCGATGAATTCGAAGAATCATAAATCTATCCAGTCTACAATTTGTACAACTTAAAGATTTTTCTAGAATATTAGGATACTTAGATAAGAATGAAGTCGAAACCCGGCGCAGCTCTTTTCCTTTATGTCCGTTTTTATTCACTGAGAAAAATGAATAGTTGGGGCAACTACCTTTTTATTAGTAAAACATTCATTGGTTCTTACAACTGTTCAGTTAGTAACACCAACTAAGCAAATAGTGGATTTAGGAAGTCGTGTGTAGTACGCTTGACTATTTTACGTTGGTAATGTTTTATTCGTACAAGTTACTAATAAATTAGTCATCTGTACTACTAATTGATATCTTTAACAAATTAAAGTAGGTGGCGTAACTATTTTATTTGCCACCTTAGTTGGTACGATTGAGAATGCGAAAAAAGTACCAACATGCCTATGGTAAAGCGAGGAAGAACGTTTAGACATGGCCGTCATTAGTCGCTGCTCACTTGATGTCTTGTTGGATTACGGCTATTTTTTAATATAAATGTTGGAAGTATTGAAAGTGTATTAAAGTTTAGGCTTCAGGGATTATTTTGAAGAATTCGAAGGTATGTACAATAAATTGTAAAATCAAACGAGTGAAAAGTTTTTCTGGAAATCCTAACCTTCAAAGGGCATCTGCAATCAGAAAGATCCTAGTGGCGATAGGTACATATTTTTTTAACACGTCTTTTCAGCTTGCTGCTCAGCTGCTCAGTTGCTTGACAGCTATTTTAAAGAGTCTCTGTAGCAAATAAAAAATATCTACAGATATAAGACATGACTAACTATAGTAGTAAGGTCAACTACCTAAAGACAGTGGTTGTATCAAACCAAAGTAGTAAGCCTACCTAATTAGATAGTAACAGCAACTACCTGTGCCCTAACTAAAAAAATAGTCCTTACAACTAACTAAATAGCAGTACCATTATTTACTAACTAAATTAGTTGTCCTAACAATTTTACTAGTTGTCCCAACTAATCTTATTTTCAGTTTTGAAGGAATTACAACATCTACCTAGACGAGGTTTTTCTGTAGACTGCGGCATTGCTGTCACTTTAATATTGTACATAAAATTTAAGTTTTGAATCAGTTATAATATAAAAAATTATATAAAATTATCGCAGCAATCGTCATTTGTTTGTCGCGTATGCATTAAACAGAAAGTGATTGCAGCAATCGCCATTTGTACAATACTTAAGTGACAGCAATGTCGCAGTCTACATAAAACGTTTGTTTAGATAGATGTTCTAATCCCTTCAATAAAAAACGGCATGAAGGATAGGAGCTGCGCCGGCTTTCAGCTTCATTCTCGGGGCCTCAAGAAGATGAAGGACCTTAGCCAGAAAAGAAAATCTGTTTATCAAGATAACGTAATTTGGAACAGTTGATGGATGGACTGAAAGAAAAGTTTTTTTCCCTTCCCAAAAACGATCCATTGAGAGAATCTATTCTGACAATATTGCCTGAATGTTGGTTATTACGAGATATTGCTGAAGAATTTGATGTTTCTCTAAGGATTGCTGAGAAGGAAAGAGATTTAAGACATCAATGTGGTGTTTTAGCAAGTCCTGGTCCAAAAAAGGGCAAGCCTTTTCCTGATAGTAATGTTAACAAAGTTGTGGAATATTATAACTCCGACATTAACAGTCGCGTTATGCCAAATAAAAAAGATGTGTTAAAAATAAAAGAAGGTGATAAGATAATGCTTGCTCCGAAAAGAATGCTTTTATTAGATATAAAGATTTTGTATAGGAATTTCAAAAGCGAACATCAGCACATACCGATAAGTTTTAGTAAGTTTGCAGATCTGCGGCCTAAATGGTGTGTTTTATCTGGAGCAAGAGGCACACACAGTGTGTGTCTGTAATACATCAAAATTTTAAGACAATGTTTGATTCTTCCAATTTGATTGAACTAACAAAAGAATTACACCATAGAAGGCAAGGTTATACTAAGTGCATCAATTACTGTATTTACAGAAATCCAAAACCTGATTATTACTTGGGAGTCTGTCAAAAATGCCCAAAACTATCAGATTTGAAAGAGTACGTAACATTTGTGCTACTGGAAAATGATGTCCAAAATCAGGAATTCATCTTTTCGGTTGAAAATTCAATAACTTTGTTGATAATTCGTTTTTATTGCTACAATTTGGTTCGTTAGAAAATTTAACTATTCCATGTTTGGTTAACACTTTATCACGCATATTGGATAAGTTTCAAAATCGTATTTTGTGATAGAACATTAATTTTCTTGGTCGAAAATTCAACTTTTTAGTTAAAAATATAACTATTTTGATGAATATTCGTTTTGATGACAATTGCTATTTTTTATTTGAAGTTCAAATTTTTGATTGAGAATTTAAGCATTTCATTTTAAATCATATTTTGTAGGTAGTGAATTCATGTATTTTGTTAGAAAATAGTCTTTCGTTAAAAAAAAAGAACTTAAAAAAGAAAGAACAGAAGTGAATTTTTGTTGCGGGTAAGTTTCAAGTAGATAAAGTTGAATTTTTTTGCATCGAAACAAAAGAAGATTCCGTAGAGTTGTAACATGTAAAGTTTACTCTGAAATCGCTGTAAAGATTACATTTTATTTCTTTCTGTGAATCTCCTTTGTTAAAAATTGAACTTTTTGGCTTAAAGTTAAACTATTTGGTTTAAAATTCATATATTTGGTGAAAAATTCGTCTTCAGGGGTAGAAAAGTAATCTTGTTTGTTGATAGTTTAACTTTTTGATTGAAAATCTTGTTTAAAATTGATAATTGTTTTTTGAAAAATATCTTTTTTGTTGAATATTCATCTTTTCTGGCTTCAAAATGCACTGTTTCTAAAAACATTTTACTTTCGCCCTAAAAAATAATAATTTTATTTCAAATAAAAGAGAAAAGATTTAATGATTGCTTTTGCTAATTTATTATTTACTTTTTTTCTAGGAAATATTTATGGGACGGATCACAAATCAGGAAATCAGCTGGAAAGAGACGTTTTCAAATGTTTAACAATTGTACTTGCAGTATTTAACTTAGTAATAGTTCATAAGTATTACTGTTTAGATCAAGGTTAAATATCATATACATTCTATATAATAAAGTTTACTTAATAAAAAACTATTCATTTGCATTTACATTATTTATCGAATCTTAACCCATTTATAATTAATTTGTATTTTGTTTCATTTTTGAATACCATGTTGAATATTTTATACTCTACATCTGCATTTGTATGAAGTTATACTAATTGTATAGTGCGATGACTTCTATCAATTGATGAACAGTTTTGAATCTATGCCAATCTTGAGTGAAAAAAACTACTAATTCGGAGACAAAGCATTAATGCTAAATTCATAAATAATGATTTCTTATTAATTTCTAGTTTTTATTAATTTTCTGAACAGTTAATTAATTAATTAATCTGAACAATCTGAACTGCTAGTTCAGATTGAGAAAAT
Organism: Druon quercuslanigerum; assembly: GCA_010014905.2. Taxonomy (NCBI): domain Eukaryota; kingdom Metazoa; phylum Arthropoda; class Insecta; order Hymenoptera; family Cynipidae; genus Druon; species Druon quercuslanigerum. Next base: position 27,692 of record JAAAKG020145429.1, on the reverse strand, counting down.
CAAAACTTTTATAAAAATAATTTTTAAATATAATTTTAAAATATATTTTTGTCTTTCATAAATAGTCCGATTCACCATATCAGATTTTCGAATCGACCCTTTGCGATAATCGAATATTTTGAAGTCGACACGCTAAAATGATAGAATCCACGATGCGATATGATCGAGTCGAATGTTTGAGAAAATCAGATCGATCATCCGAGATTTCCAAATCGACCCTTTACAATGATCAGGTAGCCTATATTTTTGCTACCGACTACTTTCAAGACTACATTACGTCTAACTTCTAGTTCTATAAATAGTTCGCTTTAAAGATTTTAAGACAGGCTAGTTCTTATCGGAGCTGGTCTTGTTTATGTTAGACCTTGAAACAAGTTCTTGGGCATATATCATAATTCATACCGGATGAAGCCAAAATGCTAGAGATCTTGAAAACTACTTAGATTGAACCTTATACTTTCATTTAAAACAGTTATAAGTTTGAAAACTAACTCGTTTGCTCGTTAGGTACACTTTCTTATTTTTTCTCGCCGGAAAAGCGAATCTAGTCACGCGGCCGTCACCTGACAATTGCCGAACGAAACTGTCGTGAATTAGCGAGATTAAACTCAGGATGCCCGAAGACTCAGGATTTAATGAAATCAAACTCTCGCTTTCAGCCCAGTGTCGGGGACTGTCCACAACTAGCTTTGATCATAATACGGGGGAATTCCAACATAAAAGTCAGGGTCGCCTGAACCTTTTCCAATTGCAATGCATACTATTACGCAAAAAACTCAACTGAATACTCGTGCACTCCTAGGCATTCTGAGGCGATAGTCGCAACCGTCTCTTGCTCTGCCCCTAAGAAAATTCGTGGGCCATTAGTTCTGGGAAGACTGAGGCGGGGTGAGAGAATTCAGGAGTTTGGTTATTTTGTTAAAATTTAAACTCTTTTCTTAAAAAATCATCGCTTCTGGTATAAAATTTTCTTTCTATTTAAAAAGCCTATTATTATCTTTATAACTCAGAATCAAACAACACTGAACTCCCCCCTTCAAAATGTGTTGAAACTAAAGCGGGGGAATCGAAACGTAAACAAACATGGCCACCTGAACCGTTTCCAATTTAAATATATAAAATGTTGAGCAATATACTCTATTCTATACTCTCACAATGCGGTCCTTCTAATGCGACAGTCGCAATCGCTTTAGGCTGGGTCGACTCGCATGGAAGGCTTTGACCACTTATATTGACAGTGGCACCATCTAAAAGTAAGCCGCGAACTAAAATGTAATTATGTGTTGGTGCACGTATGTGCTTATTTTATTTGAATGTGTGTGCGAATTAAAAGTACAGAAAATAAACGAATTAATTCAAAGTTATACAAATTTAAATCGAAAAATGTGCAAATACTGTTTCCTGCAACATTTTTCGGAATAAATTTGTACAACTCTGCATTAATTCTTCAATAAATGAAGAAATATACGACACATGAAATGTAACTTTTTTATGACATTTTATTCATGGTAAAATACAAAAGAATTAAATCATTGATTTCATTCGTACAATGTGCAATATTTTATGATATGTGCGAGAAATTACACGATATTATAATTAACATTATTTTTAAATGAGTGAATACAACTTCACTACACGAATCGAGACGCCGACCGACTCACACCGACTTTTGTTGACGATAACATAACCCCACATTACATTGGAATAGCGGGCCCGAAAATGCTTTAACAAAATATACCCCTACTTCTGAATCTACAGTAGAGCCATCTAAAAGTAGGTGGATTACTACAAAAGTATGAGTGGTTAAGGCCTTTTATGCGAGTGGAACGAGCCTGCAATCGCTCTCGCCATGCTTCCCTCAGAAACTACAGGTGCCAGAAATTCTAGGAAGAATTACACCACGGGGGAATAAACTGAGAGTTGGGTGTATATTGGTGAAAAATTTAACTGCTTTGTGAAAAGTTTCATAATCCATCTTTTTGGATTAAAATTTCATCTTTTTTAAAGAAAAGTTATCTTTTTGGTTGAGAGTTGGCTTTTTAATTGAAAATGGCCAATTTTATTTTCCTTTAGTCTATTATTATGTTTCTGATCCAGACTGTATCCCTTTCGGTAAAAAATGCAACTATTTTGTTGAAAATTCAGTTATTTTTTGAAAATCCTACTGCTTTGTTAAAAGTAATCTTTTTTTTTAAATTCAATTCCTTTGTTAAACACACAAAATTTGTCCTTTCGGATTCTATTTTCATATTTTGATTAAGAGTTTATTATTTTTAATTGAAAACCATAATTTCGAAGTGCCCTATGAGAGGTTCCAGGTCAGGAATATCAGAGTTGTTAAGCAGGTCAGCGATTTTCCTTAAACTAAAGAAAATAATAGTTTTAGATAGGTAAGACATTTTGGTAAAATATTTGTTAGAAAACTTCAAAAATGTAGGAACTAGTCACTTTGAACTTTTTTTATGAATCTTTTTTTTAAATACTCCATCTCAGAAATTTTTTAACTGATTTTTATTGCATTTATAGGTGTTATGTAAATTGTAGTACCCTTTTTTCTACAAAAATGAAGAAAAAAAGTCAACATTTTTAAATAAAAAAATGTAAAAAAAATTTTTATTTTTATTTTTTGTTTTGAGCACTTATTTTTTTTTTTAATTTTCTCATTCAAATTATTCCTTATGATTCCATCTTTCATTGAAAAAAAGCTTGGAATTATATTAAGGTGCAGCGGAGTAAATTTTGCACCTTATTTCAGTGTCATTTAAGGGTTCAGTTCCAAAAACTACACGTTCTCTTCATAATCTTCTGTAGTGCAACAAATAGATTTTATTTTGGGCAGTGCATCTGTTGCCCATTCATACAGCGATTGAGGAGTCATGATTTGATTGTCGAGTGGTCGTGGAAGACTCGCTTTTGCAGCACCACGCTTTAAGGTGCCACTTAATCCGTCACATGGACTTTTTCCATGGGACGTGGCGAAAAAATTCCATCTAGCTTTCACTTCAAAATCTTGTTCATGGTAGGCAAGATTAATAAAGTTATACTTATTTTTATATTGCGATGCAGCTCCGTCGGTAAAATAAATTAGTTCTGTTACTGCGTGTCGTTTCTTTAATTCTTCAATCAATTTCTTGATATACAAATTGACAGCAGTTGCATCGTGATTGAGGCATTCAAAAATGATCATATAACTTTCGTGTTTTAATGACCTATTTTCTTGAAAGTAAACAACGAATGGGTGAAAGGTTATTTGTTCATTCCTCCAGTAATGATCTTGAACATAGTTCTGAATTACAGGAGAAAATTTTTCGCCAAAATCACAGCGTATCACAAAAACTCCTGGTTCTAGAGATTCATTAATATCTTTTAAAGACTTACTTTGCGCCTTTGCTAGAAAATCGTGCTTCAGAAGTTCAGGTAATTTGTCGCTAAATTTTTGAACATAGTCATCAGCTGAATCTACGATAGTTTTTGACATTGAACGATCAGTCACTGTCCATTGTTTGTATGTAATTGGGTCAAAAAATTTCTCATCAAACAAGTTTTTCAAAGACTCTGCTATTTTTTCAACTCTAGGACATTCTTTACATATAAGTAAAAAGCAATTAGGCGTAGCAGTGCTACATATCATTGTTTTTAAAATATCGTTGTAGCATACAAAAAAATAAATCGCAGTCTCCGCTTCTGCAAGCTGATTCAGTCGTGCTCCAGATATAATCAGTTTCGGATTCTGATGGATTTTATAAACGCAGACTGACTGCCTGCCACTACTGCCAGCCAAAATGCACTCGGTGGGTCTTAATTCTGCAAATTTGGAAAAGCCGATATCGCAGGAAGGATGCTTTTTCTTAAATGTGACGTACAGCTCTTTTAGGATTCCCAAAAGTAGTCGCTTTTGCACCAACGAACGGTTTCCATCATTTTTTACTGATATGCAGTCTGTTTGGCCAGGCATGTCTCGGCTGAATTCGTTGTCGTAATAAAAACAATGGACAAGCGTTTCCGTCTGTTGTGAAAGTAGGCGACGAACGAATTCCATGTGCAGTATGAATATTTTTCGCAGTGCGTGCCATACTGTATGCTACGTCAAACGTATTTTGTATGCGAAGAATTCTCCAACTAATCGGTAGCATAGTTAAAAATTTAACTTTTTCTGATTTTTTATTCGTTTCAGATAATTTTTCTTAGAGTTCATCAACCACTTGATTTATTTCGTTGTTATTATTTCGCTTAATACCAAATACTTTCTCTAACTCAATATCAAGAGCTTTCTTTATTTCTTGAATCTTAAGCTCTTGGGCCTTCATTGATCGACGATCCTTCGAATTATTAATCGGTGAAACTTTCAGAAGTTGAAGAATTTCATTTTAATTTAGGATTGCTTCCTCATCGCGAACCATTTGATTTTCATATTCTGTTTTAACAACATTGTCATCATCGCCATTTTCTGTTTCTGCTTCTGTGTTGTCTACTTCTTCAGCATCTAAGTCATTCTGCTTATCAAGCTGATCCTGAATTGGAATTAAAAACTTATTATTTGCATCGCTAGAAAAAGCAGTTGAGATAAAAGGTCTCATTAAATTTCTTAGGCTGTGATCAGCATCATTAGCGAATGAAAGTAAACATGAAACGCAAATGTATTTTCCTATACTGTCAGAAGAGAATTTTCTTGCAGTAGAAATATCTTTTGTGATTTGGCGAAGTTTTGCTTTACCACTTTTTCTCCAATGTCGTTTGTTAAACGGTTTGTAACAGCGAAAGACTGGAGCCATGGCTCCAAATTCTTCCAAAAGTTTCCTAGCTATCTTTCTACACGAAAATCTTGGTTTGAGTCTATAACAGGACTAATACAAGTTATGATAATACTAATACTTTTTGCAATACAAACTGAGTCTGTAAAGTTTTTCCGGTAATGTACAGATGTATTTATAATATTGGAAAATCAACATAAATAAACTTCATGATGTTTCACATTAAAGAATATTTAGTGACCTGGTAGGCTCTATCACAATATACAAAAGAAATCAAACAAAGACAAAGCTGTATGCATCTTGATTCGACCGTTGCACGGGAGAGTGGACTGCACGCTTCAGCTTAAAAGTTTAACTTAAAAGTAAAACTCGGCAAACAGAAGAGGCTACAAGCTTTTTTTTTAAATGAAAGGTAAAATCGTAAGAAATAATTTAAATTAGTTAAATTTAAAAAAAAACGAGCTCAAAACTTTTTTGACATTTTTATTGGAAATTTCGACATAACACGTAAAAATTTGATAAAAATCGGTTAAAAAATTTCTGAGGTGGAGTTTTTTTTTAAATTTTGATATTTTCTCAAAAATATTTTACCAAAATGTCTTACCTATCTAACACTATTATTTCCCCCAGATTAAGAAAAATCGCTGATCTGGTTAACAACTCTCATATTCTTGACCTAGAACCTCTCCTATATCCTTTGGTTGAAAGTAAAGTTGAAAGTATTATCCAACTGCTTTGTGGAGCATTTAACATTCGTTGTTTTGGATTGATAAAAATGTAACTATTTTGTTAAAAATTTCATTATTTTGTCGAAAATTCTACTCTTTTTTTTTTAATTAATTTTTTGCAAGAACTTGAATGTCTGGTTGTGGAATTCGCATTTCTATACAGATAATTTTTGGCTTTGGACTGAAAATTTATCTTTTAATAGAAAATTTAAATTTTTTGTTGAATATTTAACATTTATTATTTAGAGTTAATTATTTTGAAATAAAAAGTCTACTATTCAATATCCGCTAAAAAGAATATACAAATTCTTTATTTATAATTTTTAGAAAGGACGAGTAAATTCTCTTTCAATCGTCATAAATTAGATTGAAAATAAAAAAAAAGTTTTCAGCAAAACAACACAAGTTGCAATGAAGCATCTAATAACATTTTTTTATATGGTACACGCTTTTTTATTATAAAAATAAGAAAATAAAAATGCTTTTGTTTGATTACTAATTTATTTTGCAAAATATGCAATATAAATATGCAATCTTCGGCCGAGTTACAGAAATAAATGTAATGTGATGGAGTAAGGAGACGAAGCAGTGTACCAGAAATTTGGACGCCATTTTTCCGGGCATAACTAGGGGGAGGACATACGCTGAATTGTAAAGTTTCGCCTCGTTTAGAGTGGAACATCTGCGACTGAATATCTGAAATTATATTTTTTAGTTACAGTATTATCTGTAGCGTTATCTTTTTCTCGCTTTATTTAAATAAAGTCCAGATCAAATTCACAAAAACACAATGTCCCATCTCACAACAAAAAATTTGCAGCTGTCACCTGTCAGCTCTTAGCTCTCGTAGATAGTTCACTCAAAACGAAACGAAACTTTACAATTCATCGTACGCAATCCCCTGAACTGTGTCCGAAAATTCAAGTCATTTTTCATTCGCGTGCGCATTGTCGTTTGGTCTCCTTACTATTACTCGATGTCTAATATATTTTGTGATGAGAATGTCTTCATTATAGCCGAAGGAGCTTTATCAAAAGAGAATTCACAATGAGAAAAATTACAGTTCTTTAACTTTAAAAGGGCCGTGTACAAATGTGCCCAAAGAAAATGTTTTCTAAGATATTCAACTGTTCATCATGAAAACTGAACTCTTTTGTTTAAAATTTCTCTTTTCGGGTTAAAAATTCATCTTTGAATTATTATTTGAATCTTTTCGGTTTACAATTTCACTGTTTTCTTCGAAATGCAATATGTTTGGACTTAAAATTTTAGAAATATGGAAAATCCACCCTCTTTACTCATTTACACTGTAAAATTCTAAAAAATAATATTTGTTGACAAAGTCTCATCCGCCAGGTAACCAGGGGTTGTCTTTGAACGAAAAGGGTACTGCCCAAAACTCAATGTTAATTTTTTTAAAGAGGCTAACAATCAAAAACTCTTGCTACACTGTCAAATTCTAAAAAAGATTTTTTGTTGACAAATTCATATTTGCCTGATAACAAGGGGCTGTTTTTTAACATTTAAGGTTGGAGCCAAAAAATCAGCGTTTGTATTTCTAAAGAACCCTTAAATTAGGGATTCAAGCAACACGGTAAAATTCTGAAAAAGACTATTTTTTGACCAAGTCTTATCTGCCAGGTAACCAGGGGTTGTCTTTGAATGTAAAAGGGTTGTCCCGGAAAATCGATGTTGGTATTTTTGAAATGCTCAAGAATCAGACACTCTTGGTAAACTGTAAAATTCTGAGAGAAATTATTTTTTTACAAAGTCATATTTGCCTGTTAACAAGGGGCTGTTTTAAAAAATTAAGCGTTGGAGCCCGAAAATCGGGGTTGGCAGTTTTAAAGAGCCCAAACATCAGAGACTCCATTTGCACTGTAAAATTGTAAAAAAAATATTTTTTTACAAAGTTTCATCTGACAGGTAACCAGGAGTTGTTTTAGAACTTCAAAGGGTCACGCAATGTTAAATTGTTTAAATAAATGTAACTTATTCAAACAATTATTTATTCACCAAAAATGTAAAAAATAATATTATTTTTTGATTAAAATATAATAGTTAGTCATTGTTGGGAGTAGAAACGTTTTTTAAAAACAGTGTGTAATTATTTAAACAGTTAATAATTCTGAGATAATATTTTAGAACAAATCTCTATTTGTTTAAAAGTAGTTTTTTTATCAAGCAATTATTTTCTAACTTTGCAGGAATAGAATACTGACTTTGATTAAAATTATCGTTAGTATACAGATCCGGTATTGTTTTCCATATTTAAAATTTCTAATCTGGCCAATTTTAATAAATCAAGGAACTTTTTTTCCTGCAAGATATTTTTTCTACTTTACCTAAACTTTATTATTTATTCAAAAAATTAGAAATTTCAATTTCTAAATATCTTCAAAATCTTTTGTACAATTAGGAAGAACAAAAAGTAAAAACACACTAACAAGGGAATATCGATCATTTAAAATTTTTGCGTCGTTTTCGAGAAACTAGGGTTTTAAATACACACCAAAGGCCACCAATGTTGCAGCAAATGTTGCAGCGCTTCAGATGCCCAGCCGATCGGTTGCGTGTTCGTTTTTGAGCGCCGGCTCTTTTTTATATATTTATAACTATAATTATTTTAATCACTGTTACTTCAGTAATCCTTTAGTTTTTTGAAAAATTCTGATCAAGAATACTTTTTATATGAAAAAACCTCGGTCATAATTCTAATTTAAAATACAATTAGCAAAAATTACAAACAAAATTATTGACATTCAAAGAAAATAAATTTGTTCGTAAAAAATATGATAAAGTTTAAATTTATTATTTACATGTTTTTGATAGATTATTGAATCTTATTATATTTATAATGCGGAATACTCTTTTGGCAAATTAATAGCAAAGGTAATGAGTTTTAATTACAAAAATTATGGATCGAAAATAAAATGCACAGTTGGCGGGCTCCCCTTGTTAGAATTGCTTATCACTTCCCATACTAGGTAATTTGCAAGTTTCTTCCAAATATCCTTGGTCCAGTCCCTGGCATTTGGAAGTCCTTTCAGAAAATACGTGTCAGCAGCTTCATAGAAGAAGGATTGGTCACATGACAATAAACCCCTCATACAGGTCACCTTTAAAAAAATAGGTGTTAGCAACTGTATTTAAAAAATACATGGTACCGACTGGTCACAGTAGAGTGATTGGTCAAATCTCGAAATCCTTCTCAGGTCACTCTATAAAAAATATGTGTTAGCAATTGGTCCCAGAAGGGTGATTGGTCACATCTTGAACCCCTTTTTAACTCCCTCTTTAAGAAATACATGTTAGAGACTGGTCACAGATGAGTGATTGGTCACATCTCAAACTCCTTTTTAGATCTCTCTATAAAAAATACGTGTTAGAGACTGGTCACATCTTCAACCCCTTTCAGGTCCCCTTTCAATAAATACGTGTCAACGACTGGTCACAGAAGAGTGATTGGTTACATCTCGAACTCCTTTTCAGATCCCTCAATAAAAAAAAACGTATTAGTGACTAGTCACAGAAGAGTGATTGATCACAGCTCGAACCCCTTTTCCTGCTTTCCGTTTAAAAAATATGTTTAGCAACGGGTCACAGAAGAGTGATTGATCAGCCCTTGCCTGAATTACCTTTATTAAAATTACAATTGCAATTTACAAAAGAAGACACGAATTACTTGGATTATAAGTTATTGCTTCGATTACCTCAATGACTTTGGATTATCGGGAATACAACTGGATTACTTTGATTGCCTTATTATTATATTTTTATATTTATATTATAAAAAATATGACTCCACCTGTTTACACGATGATTAGTGACGATTTTGTTTATATTTGCACATATATATCAGATCCATTCTTGACTTTCAGGTACTTTCTTTGGAACATTGCAGAATTGAAACTAATTTAAACATGAATCGCATAGTACTCGTGTCTCTTATACTACTGGAACTTCAGTCCTCACCGTCATTTAAATCATCTACTGATTTAAAGTATTGCTTACATTTTCTCTCTGTTTTGAAGCTTTTATCTTCTGCGATTAAGAGCAGAATTGTTCAATTTATTATTGATTAATTCTCTTATCATTATCAATTGCCCAAACAAACTACCGACGACACAGGAGTCAATCCTTCAACCGTCTTTTTGATTTATTGTGACAGGAATAAGAATGCCGGTAATGACTGCGGAAGCCGAACGGACCATCGAATAGTAGAAGTAGAATATGCGTTTCAATCCAAAAGTGTAAGTAAAATGAATCTCTAATCCCTCATTAGTTGCCTGCAACATGCCGAATTTAAAATAATCAATTAAATTTGTCAATATGTATCATGTATATTATTGTTGAAAATAAAGTTACAATTCAGAATTTTACAAATCAGAAAACCTATAAAAATATTTTTTATACAATTTGCACTTTCGAAGAGTTTCGATGCTGCCTCCTCTCTAAATTTCCTGGAGTGAAGGTTCACTCCTTCATAGTGAGATTTCGCTCGTCAGCTTAGTCAAAAGTGATCCTGTCCATGTAGAGTGGATCGTGACTTTAAAAAAAGTGAAAATGCACCCTTCAATTTGGAGTGGATTCTCACAATAAAAGAGTGAGAAGGCAATCCGGTAAAGTGACAGGAACCAGTGCAATTTAGAGTAAATTCGATTGGATACAGGTAATTTATAACTAGATATGTTAATTTTTAGTAAATAATTTATACGTACGTCTCTGTCTATGTAACAGTCAGAATGAGGTTTTGGGAAAGCGTTCACTGTTGCTGTGGAAACTTTCTCTTTGTCGCATGACGTGGGGTAACTAGAAATTAAAGTACACATACGCGGTGACCCATTTTAATATATAATCCTAAATATCTTCTAAAATATTTTATCTATGAAGAAATGGTCCCAACAAAGGTTGAGGGCCAAAGGGGCCTTTCGGTGTACCATTAATTTTGACCATGAGGATAATTTTCAAGGTCAAATGTAGGTAAGACACTTTTCCTAAATGAGAACCCCTATTTATGACTGCGGATTTAAAAAGAGCGGGAAATTTTACGTCAAAAATGACCTGTGAAAAAATGGTTTTCGTGACCTTGAAAAGACAAAGAATCTTGGTTTTTAGGGATAAACAAACGTTCAATATTCTTTAAGAAATTCGCTGAAATGTTAGGGTGTACATCAACTTGACCATCATGACCTTCATGTCAAGACAATTCAGAGAAAGGGCACCTGGTCGTTTCTCAGACATTTGACCTTAATTTTTTGCCTTTCCAAGGTCAAAGAAACCATTTTTCCACAGGTCATTTTTAACGCGAACTTTCGCGCTCTTTTCAAAACCGCACTCAAAAATAGAGATTGTCATTTAAGAAAAGGGTCTTACCTCTACTTGACCTTGAAAATTGACCTCAAGATCAAAATTTATGGAACAATGAAATTCCCTCCTCGGTCCTGTTCGACCTTTGTGCAAACAATTTCTTCATAGATAACGTATTTTAGAAGATATTTGCGACTATTCATACTAATAATTCACGAGCCTTGCCAAAGTTCCGCCAAGAAAATTCTCCATTAAATTATTTGGACGTTCATTGCGTCCAAGTTCCTTCTCATCATGTTTTTTAACTCATTCTTTTATCAGTTTTTTATTAATAATGGTTGCTCGATTCTGTGGCATAAAATATATACTTTTATAAAATAATGAAGAAAACAATAGATTTAACAACTTCATAACAGGAATTCATTTCAATACCTTCTTTGTGCCCATAATATTAAATGTTTAAATTTTTGTAAATGTAAATTATTTTGTGAACAAAATGCAGGGTGTGAAGGTAAAACTTGCGTTATAAACATGATTTGGTACAGAAGTACTGTCGCTGCTGCTACTTCTCTGGATGTTAGTGCTGCTACTAGCACTGGCACTGTTGAAGTCCTCTCTATCATTATATCGGTTGTTACTGCTGTGAGTTATATTAGATAGAGTGGTATTCGACTGCTTCACAGTTGATAAAAAATCCTGCCATAAAGGCAATATAAGTGACCTTTCCGTTGGTAGAATCTTTTAATTCAGCAGACGATGAAGATGCAGAATGTGTGATCAGCAGTATTTTTTTACATTGGTCGATTTTAATATTTAAATCCTCCAAATATTCTTGTATTATAACCACAAGTGTCAAGCCTGTCACCTCTTCATCTGCAAAAAATATAAAATAATAAACACTTGCAACCCACAAACAGAATGCCACAATGAAAGGTGCTCGTACATCAGCGTAAATAACGCAAACTTAGCAGATCTTAGTAGATATATAAATACATAGAAGCTATAATGTATATTGGTTATAAAGACATGCATCTCAGTAGAGAAGTATCTAGAAAGCTTGAAATGTTGTTTTCGAACCGTCGACTTCTCTTGAACATCAAATGAAAATCTTTAAATCTGCAATATCAAAAGAAGATGCTTCATTGGAATATATTCTTTTTTCTTCAAATCTGCAGCTCGCCGGCCCTATGCTTGTTTTTAAATGTAGAAAAAGCAATATAATAGAATCCGCATTCTAACCTGCTTTCTTTGAATAGCTTTCTTCACTCTCCGCAGATCAATACTTGCACTCGATACTGGATTATGATGTTGTATACGTACTGAATAACTTAATTTTAATAATTATAGAAATATACTACATATATTATAATAAAATAATAAATAATAAATAAATAAATAACTCGTGTCGAAAAACCACGCATGATTCATAAGATCTATAGTCCCGTGAGTATGCGTCTATGTGCAGGTCCTTCATGAACACAATACGCATTTAGTGTACTTTCTAGTTTTATAAACCGGCCATTCATTTCACTAGAGCTACACTTTTTCATTTTCTAAAATTAAAACGTCTTTAAATTTTTCCAAACACGGGGTCTTAAATACGGCATCATTTAAATTAAAACAGAACCCGTGCAATGTGACCTCTCTGGACAATGTAAGGCTTATTGAAAGATTGTATTATTGTTTTTGGAATGTTTTTGAAGTTGTAGTACGCACTACTATGTTTTTTGAACAATCTGTGTTTTTCTTCATAACGCAGCCAGCACAGATTATGCAGTGGTCCTGAATAGTACAGGCATTCAGGATAATGACTTAGGTGATGCATCTTGTTGATAGAAAACACATGGGCGAATAAGATTTTAAAAAGACGCTGATAATCCTTTATAGGGCCATGAATATTTCTGCGATTCTATTTAAAAGTAGAATCATCTCCAAGTAGTCATCTTCGGAAACAGTATAAAAAACTAACACATTTGTACACCTTCTTTTGAAGAGTATAGTCTTTGCTGTTAAGTAAAGGCCTATTAAGGTTTGAGATATTTTATCTTTTACTTTAGGAATCCCATAAACGAACAAATGCAATCTGTTGTTAAAAACTTCGATGTCTAGATTGTAAGCACGAGTGTTCACCATATGTAGAAGTACTAATTTCAGTCATTGAAGCAATTCCAGCCCATATGTCATGGAAAGGATCAAACACGAAATTTACGGCACAATGAAAGTATTAAGAGCGAATAAAAATACATTCTTCTAGGACACCAGATGAAGTTGGCGTTTCTCGGAAATTACTTGCATCAGCAACTTGTTTGTTATAAACAGCTTTAGTTCTTCGAAGAAAAGGACCTTCCGGCCAACTTCTCAGGTCCTCGCGACTTATCATGCATAATTGACAGAAATAACGGGCAGATGGACTTAACAAACCAACCCTGCTGATAGTAAAAAGATTCAAAAATATAGAAGCGTATGGATAGAAAAAGATAGAGATCCTACGAAACTCTATCTTTTTCTTTCCACGCCCTATCCGTCGCGTTTACTGAGATTTATCTCTTTGTACCCCTGACTCTATCCCTAACAGTCACAACTGTCTATTTTTGTCTATCTTTTTTTTTCACAAATGCCTATCTTTATCTATCCCAGACTACCCACTACAACGATATATCGCTTTAATTTATATCCATTTGAATCCACTCAAAAATGTATGAGTTACTAATCAAAGTTCGAACTCTGCAAAGGCACCTGCTGACGTAGATAAGTGGAGGATTTCTTTGTGATAGAACGATTAGGATTCAAGAAAATAGGGCTATCTCTTATTTAAAAAAGATAGAAATAGATTCACTAGGATAGGAAAATAAGGATTAAAAATATAGACAAAATTTAAGATTGCCCACCGGATAGAAAAGAACAGAGGTGGATAAGATGTGGATGCATTTAGATATGAAGACTATGTTTCACGGAGATAGCACATCTTATATTTATGAAAAGATAGAAACAGATTCACTTTAATAGGAAAATACGGATTAAAAAAGATAGACGAAATTTTTAATTGTCCAACGGATAGAGAAGGAGAGAAGTAGATAAGTGGAGCATTGATTTAGATAGAAAGACTGAGCTTCACGAAGATAGGGCTATCTTGTATTTTAGAAAAGATAGAAATGGATAGGAAAATAGGAATTGAGAAATTTAGAGGAAACCTTAGATTGCCTATTAGATAGAAAAGGATAGAGGTGGATAACCTGTGGATTATTATAGGTGGAAAGACTGAGATTCAAGAAGATAAGGATATCTTAGATTATAGAAAAGTTAGAAAAAGATTCAATGAGATAAGAAGATAGGAATTCAAAAAGAAAGACTAAATTTTGGATTGCCCATGGAATATGCCCATGGAATAGAAAAAGATAGGAGTGGATAAGCGAAGGATTAATTTGTAAAGAAACACTAGAACAGGGATTGGGAGTGGAAAGAAAAGGATGCATGTGGATAAATGGCGGATAGACATGGATAGGAAGATTGAGATTCAAAAGAATAGAGGTGATTGTAGATTGGAAGAAAGATAGACAATGATCGAAGGGGTAGACCTAGGATTAAGATGGATACATTGGTTCTCTCCATTTCAATCTTAAAGATAGACAATTATTCAAACGGATAGAGATTATCCATTTACTTCCAGCAGGAAACAACGGATGTGGAGCTACACAGTCTGCACCAACAGTAGCTAGAGATTCTCTTAAAGTGTATTTTTGACCATTGAGGAGTGTAACAGGAACACCATTCGCACTTTCCAATTTCTTTAAATCTCTGCTGAAAATTTCTAGAAAAGGTTTCATGGCGTATTTGGTAACATCTGAGGTGTGAGCTAGAGGAAGAACATGAACCCCACTCAAAAGTAAATTAACGAAAGTATGAGAATTTTTTACGGTGAAATACCATGAGAAAATCTCTGTAAAAAGGAATTTAACGTAAAACTTTTAACACAAAAGCCTGAGATAAAATATATTTAAAAGTTTCGATGATTTGAACATAATGAAAAGTTTCATCAACCTGCTTCTTTTTGTATACTCCCGTTTTACTAATCAATACTTGATCCGTTCTGAAACGAATTTTTTTCGATAGGATCAACAGGGTATAGCTTCAATATTACAGAAATTAAAATTTTTAATATTAAATTATGGATTTATTAATTTTATTGGAATAACTAAACAAAAGCCTACAAATCTTGTGTGCTGCTTCGCAGTAAGACTTTTTTTATTTGCTTTAGAGCCCTCATAAGCTCCTTGTAAAACCCGAGTATATCTCGAATCAGAAACACTTAGAAACCACTCAGGCACACATTACACGCACACAGAAACCACACAGAAACCTTTTAAACTCCCAGTAAACGAGGACAAATGATCACACTTTGCGGATACACACGGATATGAATAAATTAAATAACTTAAGATAGGAACGGATAGACATATTCAATTACCTCAAATGTCTCATAAAGTATTCAAACTGATAAAGATTTAAAAATGCAAAAACGGATAGACGCTGGTGGAAAAGAATGCAAAGTGCTCACAGAACGTATACAAAACTATGGTATTATTTTACGATAATATCTATTCACTTTTTGAGTGGGAGTCTTAAAAATATTCTATAATTATAGAACAAATACCTACAATTAAGACACAATCGACTGGCCGAGCTTTGTTTGATAAATATCGAGATAAGATAAACTTCATTATAGTCTCACTAAGCCTTCATCGAATAATGAGCAGTATTTGAAACGGTCTATGATTTATTTCATTTATTAAGGCCCTTAAACTATTAGTTTAAACCATTGAAAGATTCAATGGGAGATAAGTAGAGATAGTACTTTTTGTAGCATATAAGAAGATTGACAAATGAAAAAGTTCTGAAAGAATTCTGACATACATAAATGTTATCCAAAATCCAAATCTGCTTCAAAACGTATCTTTCAGAGCCTATAAGCATAGAAAAATAATTGTTTATACTGTAAGAAAAAATACAGCAAGAGGAACATGCACAGCCAAGAGCCAGTCTAGTCTCTATACGCCTAAATAGAGTGGGACCTTATCGAAAGAAATACATGGCCCCTTTATCCCTATGGGTGGCCATTCGTCGCCTTCGAAGAGTGTTTACTTCAAAAGTGAAGTAAGGGAGAACTGCGCTGTGCCACGGACCCAGCGGCAGTCCCTTCCGGGTGGTTTAGACGGGCAGACCCATTCGGGAAGTCGTCTGATATACATGCAAACGTTTCATGGATTTAGGAATTTGATAATTGACTTTAAATAAATTAAATCATCTCGAAATATCTCGTGTTTCAATTAGTTGATTAACCTTACAATACCGTAAATATATGACTGACGACAGTGAACTGTGGCTGTAGTACCGTCGTAACCATTCCACGTGTTCTAATTTATGCGCGAATTTCGAATAACACGAATCACTTTTCCTTCACGCACTCGATTTGTGTTAAACATCCACTGGTTTTCCCCAATGCAAGCGACGCGACGCCAAACTGCCGAGCGAACACGCAGTCTAATTTTCAATCTCAAAAATATACTATGTCACTCAAGATTTCTGGACCTCTTGGGAAGGTCAGCGATATAATGGACTAATTATATATTTCAAGGCGAGAATCGATCTCCATATATTGTTACAGATATAAGTGGATTTTTGTTACGTAGAATTTACATGACACGTTTAATTCAAAAAGGATCAGAGCTTAGACTGATTTGTATGTGCTAGCAAAAGTGCGAGGTAGAAAATATTGATACACTGCTGTAACAATTTTCGTAGATTCCCCTTAACCTTATGTTAACATGTAATTTTGTCAATACCAACAAATTTAAAAAGCAAAACAATTTTGTAGAGATTTAAATTATCAATCAAGATAGTTTAAAACAAGTCAATTTCTACCAGTGTAGAAGTAATTCTGTTAACATATCTTTTACCCTCTCTAATTGACTTTCAAGCTTCAAAACATCGAAAAAAGTCGACTTTTTCGCTATTTTCTCAGAGTCATGGTAAATTTCTTGACTATTTGACCATATAGTGTGTGATATACCATAATGGGAATGTAGTTGCAATGTGTTGCAACAATAATATATAAAAAACTCACCATTAAAATAGTTTTAATTGACTTTGAATTCCAAATAAAAAATATTTGAAATTGATATATTGCGCTTTATTTTATAATGAAATTAATTTTCTGTATATAAATTATCAGAAAAAATAGTTTGAAACCAGTGGATTTGTACCATCATAGGAAAAATTAATCAATTAATAATTAATTAATAAATTATTAATAATTAAGTAGTAATTAATTAATAATTAATTATTAACAATAAATTTTTTCGCGCGAATGTACCGGTTAACTGTGGCGCTCTCATTTAAAATTATTTTTCTTTTGTTTTTGTTTATAATTCGTTACAACAAACAGTAATTATAAAGACATACAAAAATTAAAAATTATTTAAAATGTATATTTTTGATTAT
Source organism: Druon quercuslanigerum (assembly GCA_010014905.2). Lineage (NCBI taxonomy): Eukaryota > Metazoa > Arthropoda > Insecta > Hymenoptera > Cynipidae > Druon > Druon quercuslanigerum. The sequence continues at coordinate 10,405 of JAAAKG020145429.1, read as the reverse complement.
TTATTTATAAAGGAGTAAAGTCAAATTATTGTTTTAACTTTCGCTTTATATGTATGTTTTGTCATCAAATAATCGTTTATAATATTTAATTGTTTGTTGCAAAAGATTGACTTGCATATTTTATCATTAAACATAAGCGCGCCAACTGTAACCAATCCGATTGTCGACTTGACGTATGCAGATTCAAATAGCAGACAGTTTTGACATGTTTAGTTAAATTGATACCATGAAATCTCCTGAGTTCAGCGTATGTTAATTCTAGAATTAGTTTTTCTGATCATTTGAAATCATGAACAGTGGTGTAGTCGAGGCCTGGCGGTAACAAGACGGCTTGCTTGTCATGCCAAACCAATTTTCCAGTTATGAGCTATGCACAAAACTACTTAGATTAACGACCTTCCTCACTTCACATCGCCTCGGACGCAAGACGCTATTTACTCGCTTTTCCTCGCCTTGCCAGCCTCTGCCTCCGCAGCTAATCTGTGATCATTATCTTCCATTTACAATATGTACAATTTTCTTAAATCTACTCTTCGATACACACTCCTTCCTTATAAAGTACATAGAAACAATTGTGATAGATTCTGCTGGTCTAGATGCTAGTGCACCTACTTTTTGTATAATAGAGGTAGTTCTCTAAGTTAAAAAAAATCAACTGTATTTTATAGTTCAATCTCTAGAAGTAGAAGAATTTTCCTCACTCGTGAAAGGCGGCGTTCAGTCTACAAATGTTTGTGTTATGTTAAAGCTTCATTTATTCTATAAATCTTTTGTTCTCTATTCATCTTCCTCCTTCCTTCTCTTCTTCTCTATCTTACCCAACAACCCCTTCACCCATGCCACTGCCCTTTTGTCCCCTCTTTCATGCAACAATATCTCCATCCTTATCACACTCCTTTCCACCTCTTCACACTCCTCCAACCAGTGTTCCACTTTTGCATCCCCCTTCCCGCACAATTCACGCATCCTCTTCTCTCCAGAAAGACAGAACCTATTATAACATTTCATGCATCCTCATCTCATTCTCGCTATAAGTTCCTGACTTCCTTGCTCTCCTTTCTCACAAAAATATGGCGCTCTCTCCCTTGGCATAATCCACACAGTTCCCATTAAACCTTGGCTCTCTCATTCTCTCCTCCCCTGATTCCTTCTCTCTCTCCATGCTTTTCCTTTTAACCAACTCATACACTTTCCTTCCTTCCTCATGCATCTATCTCACTTCATCCATCTGTAATCCGTTCGTTCTAAAATACCTTTCCCTTTCCACCTCCATCCTCCCACCCCTACGTCTGTTCTCCTTCTGCCACCAACATTCCATAACCAGCTTACTTCCCTCCTCTTCCAAAAATTTCTCCTCATATTTACACAGTCGGCTCCTCGTTATAATTAATCCCTAAACTCGTTCTTCCTGTCTCCCTCCTGACAATATATTTCGGCGTATTCCTTGCTAACCACAGTGTCCACTTTACATACCTATCCTGTACTAGCGAATCAAACAATTTCATCCTCCTTACAAAATCATCTGCAAAAAACCTCTTTCCCAGACCCCACACTTGCCTCATCACTACATTTGCCCTTCTCACTCTCTCTTTTATATGACCGTCCACTCCCCCATTCCTCCGAAACAGGAAGCCCAGGCCCAAAATCTTTTACCTCTTGTACCGCTGCTCCCTTCCACTCCCCTCCCTTATCTCTCCCCCTCCTTTTCTGAAGATCATAAACTTCGACTTATCTGCATTTAACTCTAACCTATTTTTGTCTAAGTATCTTTTCAACCTTTTCATCATCTCCTTTAAAGCCTCTTCGCTCTTTTCTAGCAGAACTATGTCATCTGCATTTGCGAGTGACCATATCCTCACCCCTCCTACCCTTACTCCTCCTACCACTCCGGCCGCTAACTTACTTTCCACATCTGCGATTAAAATTGCAAACAACGTTGGGCTAAGCGGGCACCTTTGTCTCAACCCATTAACCATCCAGAAACCTTCAGAGATTTCCTCCCTTCCTCTCACCCTATCTTTCGTCTCCTCATATACCTTCCTCACCCCCTCGATCAGGCCTCTCTCCACTCCCCTCTCTTCCATTGCCTCCCACAACCTCCCCCTATCCACCAACGGAAACGCGCCTTTTAGATCTACAAAAAACGCGTACACTTTGGCACCCTTTTGGACTAGTTATCTATCCACCATGTACTGCAAAACGTGAACATTGTCAATGGTAGTCTTTTCCTCCCTAAATATTTCCGCACCCTATCTGCCAACACCATCGCGTATATTTTGTACGCCGTATTCATTAACGTTAATTCCTCTATAATTTTCCTACCTCTCCCTATCCCCTTTTTTAACCAGTGGTACGATCACCTCCTCCATCCACCTTCTTGGGAATCCGTGCCTCTGCTATACTTTTTTCATTATCTCCTTCAGCCTCTCCCTTACCTCTTGTGTGCCAAACAGCCATGCTTCGTTCTCTAGCCCGTCCAGCCCTGCTGTCTTAGACCTTTTCATTCCTTATCTGCCGCTCTATCTCCTGGTCATTCAGCTCCTCTCCATCAACCCCTTTTGTTCTTCTAATCCCCTCATCTCTCTTTTTTGTGCCTGATCCTTTTCTAAACCTATTAATTATCTTCCACACGTCCTCTTCTGTCTTAAGGTTTCTCAACTCCTCTTCCAGCTCTTTTTTATTTTCCTGTTCTTACCTCTTACACAATATCTTTTTTCTTATTTCTACGTACTCCTCCCTTGTCGCATTTCCTTCTTTCCACTTCCTGTACTTCCGAGTCACCTTTCTCTACATACTTTTACATTCCCTATCCCACCATAACTTCACTATTCCTTTCTTCTCCTTTCTAAATACCTTCTTTCGCACACACCTTTTTACTTTATATTTCAGATCATCCCGTATCTCTTCCACCGACTTCCCCTTAAAACTTAACTTTCTCAACTGCTCCTGATACTTCTTTATTGCCTTCTCTAACAAGCCTTCTTCCCCACTCTACCTTCCGCCAACCTCTTCCTTTATCCAGAAACTTAAAGGTTTTTTTTATTACACACTCCCTTCCCCTGCGAATTTCTCTACTTCCTCCCACCCTAGCATATTCATTATAATATAGTCCATCACAGATACCCCTACCTTGTTCACATACGTGTATTCTCCCTCTTCGTCTCCTATTACCATACCATTCGCCACAGCCCATCCTCTGTACTTCATCCAGTCTCTTTGAATTTCCCCTTCATTATTTATTAATTTATTCTTTGATTTCCTTTTGAAGCCAACTCCTTCCCGGTACAGACTTCCTTCCCCTCAATTCTCGCATGAAAGTACCACCATACTCTCATCCCTCTCTCCTAGTACGTCTTCCACCCTTTCTTTGACCCTTTCCTTCCCATCCTTATTGTAAACAGTCACAAAGTTGAATTTTACCCCTCCTATCTTCACTGTCCTCATATTCACGCCTTGTCCCTCCCCCTCTGCATGGACTTCTTCCTCTAATCCATCTTAAACCCCTATTATAATTCCCCTACTTGCCCTTCCTTTCCGCTTTACTCTTTCCGCCTCCTGTAGCCTACAACTATACCCCCTTGGCAGCTTTGGATCTACACTCTCCCATTCATTCTCTCTCTCTACGTCTCTATCAATCCCACCACATCAAATTCCTGGATATACCTAGAGAAATCCTCATCTTCTTTCTTCATCCCTGCTACGTTCCAGTACAGTACCTTTAGCACTTCTTCTCCCTGCTTTACTCCCACCCACCTACTTTCCACGAAACAAATTACCCTGCACTTCCTTTAAAACCCCCTTCTTCTCATCCCATACCCGCATCTTCTCCTCTTTTTTTATTTTCCGATACCCTTCTTTTGCCGCTCTCCCTTCTCTCCTCTCCTTCCAAACGCTGTGGTTTAGCATTCTCTGCCTCCAATTCCACAACCGCTACATCATTTTCCTTTCTCTCCTCCATCCTAACTTTCCCTATCTTGCCTTTAGCGCACACTTTGCTCTGTAGCAGCGCTTCCACCGCCTCCCTTTCTTCCCAACTCTTTAACTTTAATTCTCTTATTACAATATTATTTCTTCTATCTGACTTTTCTCTCCTGTCCATAATTAACTCCATTGTCCTTATTCTTTCCTTATCCGCTCTCGCATCCTTTTTATTCCAACGCTCTCCCACTTTCTCATCTATCCTGTTCTCCACCCTCTCCCAAATATCTTGTTTCTCGCCCTCCCCCCTGTCAGATAATTCCATTTCCGACCTACCCTCTACCTTCTTAAGCATTTGTTCCGCCCTTTCCTTCCACTTCCTAATCTCCTCTTCCATCTACTTCATTTTATCATCGTTTTCCTTCTTTACGGACACCACTTCTCTCTGCAATCCTTCTACCTGCTCCCTCAGTTATTTTACCACCTTTTCCCATGTCTCATCTCTTAACCTCAGGTCCTCCGTCATACCTTCCATCTGCTCCATCGCCCCCCTTGCATCCTCCCTCAACCCTTTGACCTCACCTATTAGCATGTCTGAGGCCTCCTTCTCTGTCTGCCCCCCCCCCATTTTTATGAGGGGTGACCTGCGTGTCCGTACGCTCTTTTTAAAGGTACTCTCTAGCGCGGTTTTCTCCGTATTATATTTTCTGTCTCTTTTTCTCTTCATGAGATCCTCCCCTTCACTCGCTCTAGACGCTCTATCCCTTTTTTTGGCGTTACCTTCGTTCCCATCTTTCCCTCACTTCCGTCGGTAACTATGAGCTCTCCATGCAAAGAAGTACCTACTACAGCCAACAGATGTCTATCAAGGCCGTTTGCGATTACCGCCCCAAATTTTGCTTTTCTTTAGCACTATTTCCTCCCTCACAGCCCCTACAGATACCCTTTACTCTTTCCGAACATTTCTCCGCACTACTAGAACCACCCTTGCTCAAAATGAAGAAGCAAACTCCTCACAACAAAACTACCCCGCTCCGTTGACAACCTAACCTCACTTTTCCAAATTAGCTAAATTCCACCCCACAACTACAATGAAAATTAGTTTTTAACACCCCAATTCACCCCTAACACACCTTCCACACAAAATGCGCAAAAACTTCTCACCACCTGTCACTGCACACTCTTTCCTACCGCCACCAACATGCAAGTCCACAAAACAACTTTACCAAGTTTGGGATTTTTTAACCTTCCCCTACTTCGAAAGTAACGTAGCCGTTGACTAAAGACAGATTTTACGTTTATAATTTGTTTGAATAAAACTAAAGCAGATAGCATTTTGAATTTAATGCGAAACATTAAAAATATCTACGATTTCAAGCCGAAATATATTGCAGTTTGAACAAAATTTTAACCAAAAATAATTTTTTACTCAAATAGATGAGTTTTCAACACAAAAATACAAATTTAAAAAAGAAAATTGCGAGCGAAACGTAGCATTAATAACCAAACAGATAAACTTTCAAATAAAACAGACCAGTTTTTGACAAAAATAGTTCAAGATTTAAGCAAATGGTAAAATTTTGAATACAAAACGGTTAATTTATTGGAAGACAGATATATTAAAAAATGGGTTCTTTTCAAAAAAGGTCGATACATCAATATAAATCAATACATCAATATAATCAATACATCAATATAAATTGCCAACAACATAGTTAAATTTTTGACTAAAACTGATGACTTTAACAGATTAGTTTATTTTTCCAAAAATGATGAGATTTTCAAGAAAATAGGTAAATTTCTAATCAAATAGCTGAATTATAAGCGTACAAAGAATCATTTTTGATCGAATAATCAAGTTTTCAAAGAAAAAAGAGTAATATTTAAATAATTAAATTTTCATGACATATTTTCTAGATAAAGAATATAATTTTTCAACCAAAAATAGAATAGTTGAATTAAAAGTTTAAGAAATTTATGTTCAACCAAACATGAAACGAATTTTTATCGAAATAGTTACATTTTTAACCAAAAGATGAACCTTCAACAAAAAATTAATTTTTTACAAAGTATTTGAATTTTTTATAGAAAATATGACTTTTTTACCCCCGCCTCATCTTCGAAAAAGGGTAACGTAGTTTATGAAAAGTAACTCCAGGCCAATTTATGTTAGGACTACACAAGTGATCATTTCAATTTATGGATAAACTTTATATCGATTTCCGATTAAAGATTTGCTGCAACAAAAATTAACTTCACAAGATCAACTTTAAAAAAATATCCGTTAAACTTTCTTTTGTTTTCCCCTGAAAACACATATGTTTTGAAAAACGTTAAGTTGTCTGAATAAAACTTTATCCCTCTAAAAAGTTTCCTGCAACAGACTTTATCATTACTTTATTCTGTGTCCTTTTAGGCTTCTCTCAGATTCGAGTCCGGCATTGTTTTGCTTTAATAATAATTTGCCCTCATTATTATAGTATTGTCTAAAGGTTAATTTCATCTGCTAGCAAGTACTTTTTCAGATATTCTAATTTTATGTTAATCTGACATTTGTCCACAAAAATTCTAAAGTTACCACTTTGCACATTTTCATCACATTGTTTCCCAAATGGTATAGATGATGAATCAAAACTGATGACGGTGTTAAAATATAGACCGTACCTAAATTCACCCGAAATACGTAAACTTATGATATATCAATCGATTAAAATTTCTTTGTTAGGATATTAAACATTATTTCAATTAATCTAACATTATATATTTAGAACCAACAAATGCTTCATGGATTCCCCAGAATCAAAACATGTCGCACGACTCGAGCAAATCTCAGTCCGAGAGAATAAATTGCGCAGATAATTTCTTAACATTTTTTAAATTATTTTTTCAGTTAATCTGCATCACGTAATTAACTTATGATATTCATTTTATGTAAATAAAATATACTGAAATAAAATTATTCAGTTTTCATTATAGGACCAGAACTTTTTTTTCGAAATTTGAAACAAAAATTTGGGAATTCTTTGAAATAGGAAAACTTTAAATAGAAATATTATTACAAATATTCATTACTAAAAATACAAAAATATTATATCAATCTAGCCTTCTCCCGCAACGAACGAATAACAAAATTATTATTAAGAATTTATTGAACTTAGGACGTTTATAATCTACTAGACATTTCTTTTATTAAATAAAATCACATAGTAATTTTATTCTGCATTCGATACAAGTAAGAAGAAGATACAAGAAGTAAGAGGCAGTATCAGTCTTACTGGATCAAGCCTCAAAGGTGCCATACGTCTTTCTAAGCGATTATACGCACTCCGTGCGGGCGCATTCGTGATTATAAATAACGCATCTAAGTTTTAGGTCTTGAAGTGATCTATTGCATGCATGATTACTTTCTTATAACGTGGATTTTCATTTAGACCGCCATCATTACTACAATAACTGGCTTAACTTTATGTCCATCTTGATCTAAAAAAATATTATATCGTATAGAAATTAAAAATCTAATTACGGAATCTTTCATATTCATTATTCAATTTTATACCATAGAATATTCCTCTGAAAGATTCCATACATAGAATTTTCTGAAAAACGAAAGCATGAGTGGATGCGGTACTGGAACAATGTTTGGTACTGCGAATAGCAATGTACGTTGGCTCTGAATAAGTGACAGTTTTAGTATTGCCTATCTTTCCATCTACAATTTTTATTCCTGCGTAAACACTGGGAATCAACTTATGTCGTGGTGTTGGCAGCAGTATGGCCAATTGGTACTCTGCTTTTATCATCTTGTGAAATCACAGCCACCTGACTGGAACACAATAAAAGGTAAGTAGAAATAAAATAAAAAGGATCAATTACTTAATCTAAACTGTGCAGAATTTTCCATCAATGTGTTCTGTTCTTGCATCAGCCAGAGCTCGACAGAGTTTTACTGGAACAGTGCTAATGTGCCTTTTACCCTCAGTTGTACGAGAGTTGCGGAGTAGGAGACGAAGGTAAGTGGCACTTTTTGATATTTCAAAGCCATGATGAGCTTTGAGCTAATCAGTCAATTCTTCTAAAGTTTTACAGCTCCGTACCAATTCTGTGCGTCGTCGACTGTCTGCAGCTCCAACAAACATCGCGATATCGACAATCAAATTTTTTGTTAAAATAATTCTAAATTAAATTACTAAAATTACATATATTTACAAAATCCGAACGAAATATAAACTGTAGGAATTTTTTGACTCGATTAAATAAAAAATGGTGTCTTATTGTGTTAAAGAAACTAAATAGTCAACCTACGTGCAAAGTCTTCGATAAACTTGGCATTTCTTCTGTGAGTGATTATAAAGTTGTCTGTCTCTCGTCCCCTTCTTCTTAGTCCCTTCTTATTAGTCTCTATGTCTTTTCTCAATGCATCTATTTTTTTCTAAATTCCAGATGAAGCAAGATCAGCATCACGACCCTCAATCGCAGCAACCAATTGTTTTTCAAAAAAACTAATCTGAGTCTTGAGAGCATCTTGAGCAGGTGTGGAGTATTGGCGATTTATCACAGAAGTAGTCACTTCGGAATTTTGAAAACTATCTTCATTACTACTTCCCATACTGCGTTTGGCCCTTCCACGCTCGTTTCCTAGAAAAACAAAGTACTTTAGAACAATTTCTGATTTTATATTCACTAAAATGATTAGTGAATCATTTTTAATACCTTCGACAGAACTGTCGGGATCTGCAGGTACGCAATCGACAATTGGAAGTGACGCTGATGATGAGCATGGCAACGGCGATGCTGATTTCGTGTTATTACAAGATGCAGACGAACTGTGTGATGCGTGGACTTCAAACGATGAAGGTTTCTAGAAAAGATATTCATGAAACAGCTTTAAGTATGAATAAGCACTATTGAACTCAAACGTACATTGTATAGAAATTGAACGTTTATAGCTTATTTCGATTCGACACAACTATTCAAAACACGTGACTTCATTAAGCATATTATATTTGAAAGAACTGATGAACTGATTCACGTATCAAATAACAACATTTATATTATTTTTAATAATATATGTAACGTAAACAAAATATATTCAGAAAATGTTTACATTGTCTCTCCTTTCTAAATGTTGCGCACAAGAATATTCATTCAGTATACTGCATTTGGAATAATTTTGTTTGAAAATAGATAATACACCTTAGTCCTTACCAGCTAAGTAAAATAATTGAGATAAGCAGCATCTTTTTTTCTTTTTTCTTGCAGTAGTTCTACCACCTTTTTTCCACATTGTCATGAAATGCTTTATTATCCTTCTTCAGTGATTTCCATATTTCGTTCACATCGTCTTGCACTTTCTGTTTCGCAAAAATGTTACCGTAGCATTTACTGTATGCTTTAAAAAGTTTAGTGTATAATGCCATTTTACACTGATCATACACTTATCACATCACTTTATAATAACTAGTCAACAAAGCTTTACGCATCTACGACTAGCATGTGGTTACTTCCGACTTTACTTGTGGCGACTGTCAACGTAAAAAAAAACATATACTGCAGCGTGTGTCAGGCGGCTCGCTGACTTTGGACGGCGCGGGCTATCTTTGCTTATATAAATCATCAGTGCAGACAACAATAAAAGTAAAATCGAAATAGACGATGACTACTTTTGTTTCTTTGATCTGGCGCGCGCGTGATTTGAAATGTAAATACTTGTATATTGATAATATTAAGCTTGAGGGTGATAAAAAATATAATTTGTTTATGAATTTATGATTGTTTTTGAAATTGGAATTTGTAGTAAATTATAAAGGATAGATTGTTCCATTTTGTAATATATTTGAAAAAGACAGAAATAGCGTAGATCCAGTGACTCATTTGAAAGATTTATATTGAATTTCAAATGGAGATTGCCGTATATTTTTCTTATTCTTGAATCTTCCAAAGAATATAGAAGCTACGTAGCATATACTAAGACCCTTCCCCCCATGTGGCCCAACATAGCTTGTTTTCATACCCCCCCCCCACTAAAGCGACCACGTAGTTTATGGATGACCCCTTACAATAAAAAGAGATATTTGGGGTGTTTCAATATTGCACAAAACGTGCGAAGTCTTGCCGACATTTCGTGAACATTGCATCTCAATTCTTCAGGGATAAACTGAAACTGAAGTATCAGGGTATGCTGTTCTTATGCATACTCTCTACGATGCCTGTGATTGGCCAGAGCGCCCCTCCATGAAGAATGGTCGCACCATGGTCGCTAACATGGTTACAATTATTAATAAGCAGTCGCGGACAATAATACTGGGATGTTATACTGGAAGTTTCGAACTCACATGCCTTTCTTTTATAAAAAAATAATAATACATCTAGGGATGCAGAAAGAATTCAGACTACTCGTTTAATAATTATTGTTTTATTGTGTGTGTGTGTGTGTGTGTGTGTGTGTGTGTGTGTGTGTGTGTGTGTGTGTGTGTGTGTGTGTGTGTGT
>JAAAKG020145428.1:18639-60768 GCA_010014905.2 Druon quercuslanigerum | reverse complement strand
AAATTTGATCTTTTTAGCAAAAAATTTAACTATTTGATTGAAAATTAATCTTCTTTGATTAAAGATTTAACTATTTTCTTAAAAATTCCTCTGTTTCGGGTAAAAAATTCAATTATTTTGGTAGAAAAAAACTTTTTGTTAAATGTTTATATTTTGGGTTCAAAAATTGAACTGAAATTTTTCTTAGTTGAAAATTTAGCTATTTTTATATTCAATGCATCTTTTTGGTGCAAAATTAATTTGTTTTATCAGAAATTTAATCTTCTTTGGATAAAAATGCAATGATTTTTTATTTACAATTAAAAACTGTATTATTTAATTAATTTTTAACCTGTTTAATTGAAAATTAATTTTATTTAGATAAAAATTAAACTGCTTTCTTAAAAATATTTCTGTTTTAGGTTAAAAATTCAATTATTTTGTAGAAAAAAAACTTTTTGTTGAAAGTTTTTATTTTGGTTTTAAAAATTGATCTGAAATAGTTCTTGTGCAAAAATGCAACTACTTTTTTAAATTCGTCTTTTTGGTTAAAAAATGTGTCTTTTTTTAGTAGAAATTTGATATTTTTAGCTAAAAATGTAATTTCTTTACTATATAAAACACTTCAGTTAGAGATTAATTTTTTTTGTTGAAAATCTAATTTAATTTTGTTGCAAATTAAACTGCTTGCATAGAAGTTGATCTATATTATTAAAAAATTATTTTTGTTTGTTTCAGGTTCATCTATTTGGTTGAAAACTTAACTATTTTGTTTAAAATTTTAAGATTTATTTTTAAATTGAAAATGTTGAAGGTGTAACTCCTTGCATAAAAATTGAACGTTTTTGTGGAAAAATAAATTCTCTTGTTGGAAATAAATGAATTTGTTTAAAAAATCGTCCTTTTGGTTTTAAAATTCAACTATTTTCTTAGACTTTTTTTTTAATATCAACTATTACATTTTTCCTTGAGAATTTTTTTTTCTGTGAAATTTAAGTTTTAGGTATAAAATTTTAATTTTTCAGTTGAAAAATTCAACTGTCTCTTTAAAGTTTAACTTTTTTGGTGGAATTTAAGTCTTTTTTTATTAAAAAAAATGCAAAAATTTGTTTGAAAAATCAACTATTTATTTAAAAGTTAAACTATGTCGTAGAAAATTGGTCTTTTTTTTATAAAAAATTCATCTACTTGAGTAAAAGTTGATCAACTTTGTTAAAATGTATTTTTTGCTTACAGACTTCAAGGTTAACTTTTTGTTAAAAATTTTTTTTTTTTAGTTAAAAGTTCGTCTTTTTTGGTAAAAAAAATAATAAATTTGGTTTGAATTTTTCTATTTTTTGGTTGTAAATTAACTTTTTAGTTGAAAACTCTTATTTTTGGGTCGAAAATATTTTTTGGAAGTATATTGATCATTTATTATTTGTAGCTAAAAATCTATCTCTTTGGTTATAAATTAATTATTTTCCTTACAATCTCAATTTTCCATGTTTATTCAGAAATTTAGTTTTTCAGTTGAAAGTTCAGTTATTTGTTAGAAAATTCATGTATTTTGTTAAAAATTCGTCTTTTAGGTTTTAAAATTCATCTTTTTTGTAGAAATTTTATATTTTTGGCTTAATTATCAGCTATTGCAATTTTTTTTAAATTCATTTTCATAAATTAAAAATTAAAATTAGATAGTTTTTTTGAAAACTTTATCATTTTGTAAAAAGTTCAAATATTTTTTAAAATTTGTCTTTTAGCTTCAAAATTAATCTTTTTAAATAGAAATTCTATCTTTTTTCGTGAAAATATAAACTATTAAACTTAGAGTATAGAGTTGGTCTTTTTGTTAAAAGTTCAATTTTTAGGATTAAAAATTTAACATTTAAAAATTGTCTTCCTGTCTTGAGAATTGGACTACTTGTTTTAAAATACATTTTTTGAAAATTTAAATGAGTGGTAAAAAATTATAATATTTTCTATAAATTTTCCTTTTGGATACAAAATTTTTGTTTCTATTTGTTATAAAATTCAATCGTTATTTTGAAAGTCATTTTTATGCTTAAGAAGTGAACTATTTAGTTGAAAATTTTCTTCTTGGACTTAAAATTCACCTTTAATGGCAGAAGTAATATTTTTTCTTATAAATAAATAAAAAAATTGTTAGGTTTTATTCTGAAATCGTTTTATTCTGTTAATTTTAGTTAATATTTTTTAAGTTAGTTTATGTTCCTCGCGAAGGAAAAATAAAATATTTGTTCGGGAAAAATCAGGAAAAGTCAGAAAATTTTTTAAATAAAAGCTATCCTGCACCATTCAGTTTCCATTTTTTATTATTTAAATATTTAATTGTCCGAAACCTAAATTTTGCTTAAATTTAACTAAATATTATTTTTGGATCAAAAAAGAAAATACTTACACTGTCCTGATGTTTGATGTGAAATAAAGAAAATGAGTAGAATCCTCAAGAAAATATCTTCCATATCGTTCTGAAATCTCCATCCAACGCTTTAAGCGTTTTCTGACACATCTGAAAAATAATTTGATAAATAAATTAATAAATACAAATTCATTATAAATATCCGAATTTTCCAAAAAAAAGTACTTTTCTTGTCAATTATTTATAATTAAGTTTATGTATATAATGTTACAAGTTCCAGCTTTCATTTATGAATAATAATCTAGAAAATAATTAAATCAATAAATATAATTTCATCGAAAAATTCGAAATTTCAAAGGAATATTTTTTTTCAGAAGTAAATTATTTTCAAGTTGGATCGTGTATGAAGGAAGATCAATAGGGCGATCTTTCTCCTGCTCATCCAAGCGTGTAACGTGACTGCCCCGGCGGAACGATGTCGCCAATCGGTTCCCTCGAAAGAAATACCCACAAACCTCTCCTGAGCTACAAAAAAGTTGTTCCTAATGTTTTGTGAACAAATTTTATAATGCTTGGTAATAAAGAGATTGGCGAGAAAAAAAATTAATCATAGCAAAAACTGTAGACTATTCAATTAGAGGAGGCCGGGGCAGAATAGAACAGATTTTTTGATTTTTTATTTAAATAATCCCTATCTGTTGTGAAATACTACAATGTAAATTTTTATTCAAATATTTAAAACCCTTTTTTCAATTTTGTAAATAATGAAATGGGGTAAAATAATGATAAAAACACAAGAAATTATACTTTAATTATTCATTAATGTTTAAAGAAAAAAGTTTTTTTTAACTTTTTTGTGTGGAGTAATATTATTTATAACTTTTTGTATATAAAATCGTTATCAACACTAACATGTTTTCTAACTGATACATTAATTATTAAAATTGTAAAGAAACTCCAATATTATAAATACATTTGAATAAGGTATATTTTTTTGTTAATGATGAAAATTAAATTTAGGTATTAAGCGTTTTGCGCGTCGGAAATTGTCTCTTTAAAAGAAAACTTATTCAATTTTAAACACAGTTCGCAATTTTCAACAATTTCATTTGTGATTTTAGCGAAAGTGTTTTACTCTGAAAATTCTTATTTTTGAAGCAGAATTTTAATACGAAGCATTTTAAAAAAAATAATAAAAAAGCTTATGTTATTAAAATAAATAAAATTTTATACAAATTTGTATTATATACATTTTTTAAAGCGGGCATTGGTATTTTTAACCACAAATAATCAAAAAGATGTCCTATTTCAACAATTTGTGGTCATTTTATTTAGTGTTTTAAGCCAAAAATTCATTCTTTCAAATAAATCTCTTTCAATTTCATACAAAATTAAAAATTTTGAATAATTTTATGAAATATAAATGTATTTTGCACCGGAAATTAGAATTTTTGAACAAAATTCATCAAAAATATTTCCTATATTAACAATTTTAGGTTATCGTATTTAGCGTTTTACGCCAGGGATTTTTTCCTGTGAGTAAAGCTTATGATAATTAAAATAGAGTTAAAATTTACAACAATTTTATTTTCGATTTTAGAAATAGTGTTTTACACTGGACTTCGTATTTTTAAAACAGAATTTTGACATTTAGCATTAAAGTTTCGAAGCAGACTTAAAACGTTAAACAAATTTCGGTTGTATTATCGTTTTTTACCGAAATTTGGCATTTTAAAGCAAAAATCATCAAAAAGATTTCTTATTTGCAAAAATTTGAGGTTACCTTGTTGAGTATTTTACACGGGAAATTAGTTTTCTCAATCAAAAATGATTCAATTTCAAACAAATTTACAATTTCGAACAATTTTATGTTATAAACATGTATTTTTTAACTGGAACTTGGCATTTTAAAACGAAAATCATCAAATACATTTCTTATTTTCAAAAATTTTAGGTTATGGCATTTAGCGTTTTACGCCACGGATTAGTTCTTGTAAGCAAAACTCATCAGAATTCAAATAGAGTTTAAAATTTTGAAAAAATTTATTTTCGATTTTAGCAATAGTGTTTTACACTGGATTGGCGAGAAAAAAATTAATTATAGCAATAAGTGTAGACTATTCAATTGAAGGAGGCCTAGGCAGAATGGAACAGACTTTTTTATTTTTTATTTAAGTAATTCCCATCTGTTGTGAAATACTACAATGTAAATTGTTATTCAAATATGTAAAACCCCTTTTTTAAATTTTGTAAAGAATCAAATCGGGTAAAATAATGATAAAGAACACACGAATTACACTTTAATTGTTCATTATTAATTAAACAAATAAGTAGTTTTTAATTTTTCGTGTGGAGTAACATTATTTATAATTTTTTGTATGTAAAATCGTTAGCAACACTAACATCTTTTCTAAATGATACATTAATTATTTTAATTAAAAAAAAACACAAATATTATTTATGCATTTGAATAAAGTATATTTTTTGTTATTGTTGAAAATTAAATGTTATTATTAAGCGTTTTGCGCGTCGGAAATTGTCTCTTTTAAAGTAAACTCATTTAATTTTAAATACAGTTCGCAATTTTTAACAATTTCATTTTTGATTTTAGCGATAGTGTTTTACTCTGAAAATTCTTATTTTTAAAGCAGAATTTTAATACTAAGCATTTTTAAAAATTTTTAAAAAGCTTGTTCATTTTCAAAAATTTTATGTTATGTTATTAAAATAAATAAAATTTTATAAAATTTTGTATTATATACATTTTTTAAATCGGGCATTGGCATTTTAAAACAAAAATCATCAAAAGGATTTCCTATTTGCAGCAATTTGAGGTTACGTCGTTGAGTATTGTACACGGGAAATTAATTTTTTCAAACAAAACTCATTCAATTTAAAAAAAAATGTACAATTTCGAACAATTTTATGTTCGAAAAATGTATTTTTTAACTGGAACTTGGCATTTTAAAACGAAAATCATCAAATATATTTCTTATTTTCAACAATTCTAGGTTATGCCATTTAGCGTTTTACGCCAGGGATTGGTTCTTGCAAGAAAAACTCATGAGAATTCAAATAGAGTTTAAAATTTCGAAAAATTTTATTTTCGATTTTAGTAATAGTGTTTTACACTGGATTTCGTATTTTTAAAATAGAATTTTGACATTTAGCATTAAAGTTCCGAAGCAGACTTGAAACGTTAAACAAATTTCGGTTTTATTATTGTTTTTTACTAAAATTTGACATTTTTAAACAAAAATCATCAAAAAGATTTCCTATTTGCAACAATTTGAGGTTACGTTGTTGAGTCTTTTACACGGAAAGTTAGTTTTCTCAAACAAAATTTATTCAATTTCAAAAAAATTTACAATTTCGAACAATTTTATGTTAGAAAAATGTATTTTTTAACTGGAAATTGGCATCTTAAAACGAAAATCATCAAATATATTTCTTATTTTTAACAATTATTGTAGATTTTGTCATTTAGCGCTTTATGACGAAAATTGGTTGTTTCAAACAAAACTCTTCCAATTTCAAACAATTTACATTCTATAATTATATTTATCACCAGAAATTGGCATTTTTAAACAAAAATCTAACATTTTTCCTATTTTAACAATTTTAGGTTATGTTCCTCAGCGTTTTGTTGACGTTATTTACACACAAGCGGTTATTTTTTAACAAAAATCATATCATATGTTAAAGAAAAAATTTATATTTTTAATCAAGTTATATATATATATTGTGGATTACGTTATAAAAATATACCAATTTCTAAGTTACTTGTCAATTACTTTGAACTACTAACTTAAAAATACGAATTTCTTTGATTTTAAAGAATATAAAAATAAATAAATAAATAAATTTTAAATAAACATAATTGAATTTCAAAAAGAAGATTTACAACTTTGAATTTATATATTATAATATATTAGTATGTTTATTGAAAAGCAGTATTTTTAATTTAGAAAAATCATTAGATTTAAGATTTAAATTTTTTTTTGCAATTTTCGATTATGTTAGCGTTTTGTACCAAAAGTCCATTTTTTCCATATAAAATCATTGGATTTCAAAATAGATTTAAAAATTGTTGAGTTAAAAAAAAACATAACAGATTTCAAAGAAGACTTGCTATTCCATAAAATGTTATGTTATCAGTTTTTCACTGAAAATATGTTTATTTAAACCAAAATTATCCTTAAAAATAAAATCTACAATTTTGAACAATTTGAAATTGCGATATCAATTTTCATTAATTATAAAAAATATTGACCTTATTCTTCTCTTCTATTATTTTAGGCAATAGATTCCATAAAAATGTCCATTTTTTAAATTAATATCAATATAATAGATTAATTAAAGCATTTTAAACTATTGTAAGTTTAAATAAAAATTACATAAGAAAATACGCAAGAAAAATCATTATTCCAATTTTGTTTAAATAATTAAATACTGAAAAATTGTTTCTTAGTGACTTTTTATTTTTACCATCAGTCAGTAAATTTCAATTAAAGAAAGTAAATTTAGAATAAATAAAAAATTAATGCCATAAAAAAATTCCTAAATAAATGTAAACAATAAGGAATATTAAAAATTTTTAATATATAAAAAATATAGAATATGTATAAAATACATGAAACATTTCTGGGGATAAATTAATCCGTAAAAATATACATACTTTTATTTCGAATTGTACAAATTTGAAATAGATCAATTTTGAATGCTCGTGAATTATCAAGTAATTGACGATTGATTGTTTTTCAATTGTCAAAAAATGTTTATCGCTTTATTTTAAATTATTTTTTATGTTAATAAAAATAAAATGAGAAAAACTATTTCTGAGTGCAAACTCAAAGAACAACCAAACGAATTATTTAAATAAATTCATATTTCTTAACTGTCAAAGTCCGAGGTACAATTTGAAAGACAAATTGGAAAGTTTCAATTTTATTTCAAGTTTCCATTTCTTAATCAAATATACGTCATACTTAAAATTCTTCAACTATGACCGCTCCCAATTCAAAATTATTACATTTCGAACATACAATTTAAATTCGATAAAAACGGTACTATTTTCCATTAATTGAAAATAATAATACAAGAGTGACAGTTTCTTTTATGGAAAGTTGAACCGGAAATGATGTAGAGTAGGAAGTAAAAATTATATATGATGTATGGACTATGGGTGACCCGGGGCGCTTTTCATTCACAAACTGATATTCAGGAACATGTTTTACTTAACAGCAATTCGATCAACGTGTGACTAGAAAGCATGCAGAGAAACTACTTTATTACATAGTACATGATCACACACTCACACACACACACATGTAAAAAGCATAAGGTCAGTTTGAAAATCATTCAGGAATTATGATTTCATAATAATAATAAAATATGCGTTATTATAAATCATAAGTAATTTATCCTGGCATTACGAATTCATTGTACGCAAATATTTGTTACATTACAAAATTATTTTTTTGCTCATTCTCTAAGTTTCTATTACAATAGCGCACACCTCCTCAAAACCCAGTTTCACTTAAATGAGTAGGCTAAAGTTTGAACCCCAGAAATTATGTTTTGGGGATGCCACCTGAGTATCTTTACCGAATATGAAAAAAATCGTTAGACCCCCTTTTAAAATAACTCGATATTTGTTGTTTTTTAATCAATTTATGTGATTTTTTTCCTAAAGAAACAAGTAATAAGTAACGTTTTCTCTACAAAGACCCTTTGATTTTGCGCCCAAAATAAGTTTCTGTGTGATTAATATTGTTTTACTTTCCAACACCTTGTAGATTTTGAAGAATGTGTGGGGGACATCAGTTTTTTTGAGATTCCACAATTCTGGCCCATTTTTTGTTAAACTTTTAGAAAGTAAAAAGAAAGTGCAAAAATTTCCGAAGAATTAAAAAAAATAGAATGTTCTAGCGTAAATAGTTCAGAAGTTATGACCTCTTAAAGTGATTTTTCAGTGCAAGAGACTTTAAATCTTTTACTTTTTGCACAATATCTCATTGTCTGTACATCCTACATAAAAGTTGTAGGTAAATGAATTGAAGAAGATTAAATTATCTTTAAAAATAAAAAAAAATAAAAATAGAAAATTGATTCTAGCTCTCATAAAACAGAAGTTATAGTCTCTTATAGCAGACTACTTTTTGTCGAATTCTTTTTACAAATTAAAAAATCGAATTGTGGTGAGTGTTTTGTTTCAATGTAATAACCCAATACATTTCTCATTCACTAATGTCATGCGAAAACTCATTTACTGTTTAAAATGCCGAGATATTTAGTAAGTCACAATGCAAATCAAAAAAAGGTGTGCTTACTCTGTTTTGGTAAAACTAAGCATATGCTAAGTTTAAACGGGAAATTCGGAATCACAATAAAACAACTAGTTGATTTCAATTATGCGGACGAAAGGTTACCAACTGCTTTCTGCTTTGGATGCCAGAAAGATATTTCGCGCTTGAAGAGTGGATTTAATAAAACCCTTAACTTAACCGATTTTGATGAAACTTCACAATTGAAAATGAGTACCAGATCAAGTCATTTGTGTGAATGTTGAGTATGTGCGATTGCCAGAACACCAATAATTGGAAATTTTTCAATGGTGTCATGCTCAAATTGGGTTCAATAATCTTTCTGTTTTTAGTACAAAAACGAATAAATGATGCGACCCCCTCAGTTACCTTTTGACTTAAATGAAATTGAGCCTGTAAGTTCTTAACATCATTTGTCGTGATTAAGGGCTTTTTTGTAGATTCAGTTTGAGGGTTTAAATTAATATTCATTTTTGAGCCACCTTTGTGTTGAGATAGCGCCACGCTCACATTTTTTTCAAATTTCTTCTCTTCAATCACTTTTTCTTTTATTAATGACGAAGTCACGTGATATTTTGATTTAGGCGGTGATTCTTTTACAAATTTGATAAGATTATCTAGTCGGGTTGATAAATTGCACTTATGAGATATTCCTTTTCCTATAAGCGAAAAACAAAATGTGCATCGGACTTCAGATTTTGGTTTTTGTCAATTTTGGAAGGAGAAAGGATAACGTTAGGATACGATAGAGAAGTATGTTGTTGGTGTTGACAAAGCGCAAATATATATATTTTTTAAATAATACATCTATGTTCAGATAAAGCTAACACTATATGTATATATGTCGCCAGGATAGTCGCTAGAATATTTAGACGCTACGACATTTGGTCGTCACGATAGTCGCCAGGACATTAATGCGCTAGGACTTTTAGTCGCCAGGACGATTAGTCGCCAAAACATTCTGTTATAAATCCTAGCAAAATATAACATACATGACTGAAAAATTTTGCAGCAAAGAAAACAATATTATTTTTCTAGAATAATTAAAAAAATTTCAACATGATGTTTCGATGACTAAAATAGCTGGGGACTACACCTGACGACTATATGTCCCAGCGACTAGATACTAGATACCGCTAAAAAAAAGACGTGTAACGATATCTCGCATATATTCCTAAGAAAATCATAACCCCGTGACTATATTAATTGAGTTATTTATCCATTAATGAATATTAAGAATTTTGTGTACAATCAATTTGGGAAATCAAAATTTCCAAAAAATACTGTCTTTCTCCAATTTGTCTCTTTCTGTTTTGTCAACTCATGTGTGAACACCGCACATCGCCCGCAGCTCATCTCATAATCCCCGCGGCGCCGCGTCAATTCTCGGAAAAACTAAATCCAAAATCGCTAAATCAAGATTCAACTGTAATTCCATTTGATGATAAAAATTATTTTTAAATGTTCCTATACATTACTGATAATAATGTCAATTTTTCTTTTTACTATTTTTTGAATATTGGAAAATAATTCTGTTCTCAACATTGTAGCTACTGTTACGTGAACTGTTTCACGCATTCAAAGAGTTGAGAAAAATGAAATTATGGAGGAAAACTTACAATAGCTTGCTTTACGAGGTAACGATAAAAAACATGTATCGGTATCGAAAAAATTACCAGTGCCGACAAATTTTAAACAAAATGCAGATGTTTTAGGATTCTGACATAAAATTTAGAAGCATTTTAAATATTTTTAAAGGTTTTAAAATGATAAAAAAAATCTTAAGATTTCAAATGATTTCCTTAAATTTCGGAAAAGAATTTAGAGGAATTTTAAGAAATTGGGAAATTTTCCAGAAAATAAAACTGAAATTCTCTTAGGAAGATTTTTAGTTTTTGAGAATCCTGATTTTTTTGAATTTTGAAGAGATTATAAACATTTTAAAACTTTGAAAGATTGCCGAACATTTATAAAACATCCCTAAATTTTTTGCAAAACATCGTGTAAAATACTCCTATTTTTCCCAGATTTTTATAAAATCCACAAAAAAATGCTAAAAATTTTTGTAGTTTCTTCTTCGGCATATCTGGAATTTTCCAAAGTCTTTTTCATTTTTTTTTTTTCGAGAAACCTAGGAAAATTATATTTATATATTCTGCTCAGAAAGCTTTTTTGGTTGTAAATTTAACAATTTTATTAAAAATCCGTCAGTTTGCTTTGAAGATTTATCTGTTTTGGTACAAATTTCATTTTTTAAACATTAAAATTCAGATTCATAATTTTAATTTAAAATTCATCTTTTTCGTTGAAAATGTAACCATTTTGAGAAAATTCACAACGATTTTTGAAATAGTCAGATATATCAAGTACAAATTTCAGCATTAAATATTTTCCCAACGGGACCGATTTTCTAAAAAAACTGGAATTTTTTAACCCGAAAATATGAATTTTTCACCATAAAACGTAATTTTTCAATCAAATATTATTTTTTATTTTTGAGATAAAAAATTCCAGTTTTTTTGAAGAAAATTGGTCTATTTTGGAAAATATTTAATTTTGAAATTTGTACTTGACATATCTGACTATTTCAAATATCTTTGTGAATTTTCTCAAGAATTTTAGTAAAATTATAATAAAAACCTTAAAAAATAAAGAGTTATTTGAAATTTTAATTTTGTATACAAAATTATTTTGCCGCTCAAATCGAGAAATAACACACACTCATAGAGCGCGATTAAAGGTGCTACAATCGACAATAAGATTAATAGGATTTGTAATGATTTAGGTTTTAATTTTAAAAATTCAAAAATTATCCGTTAGATTTTATGATAATTTTTTTGCTTTTGCGGGATTGTCAAAATTTTTAAAGAAAAATTTGAAAATCTTGTAGATATTTCCAAAAATTTTTAACAAAATGTAAATTTTTGAAAATTTTGAAAAAGAAATTTTTTAAGAATTTTTAAAGGTTTCAAAAGAATCTAAAGCTTTCGATAGATTTCTGAAAAAATGTAAAATTATTCTTTATTTTGAAAAATCAATCTTAAATGAAATTTGGAAAAGATATCAAACATTTAAGGTGGTTTCAGAAAATGTAAAAAAAGAATGTTTAAAAGTGCCTAAAAGATTCAAAAATATTTAAAATATAAAAAAGATATTCAAAATGTCTAAAGAATTTTGAAAGGATTCAAGGGAATGAACAACTTTTTTTAAATTTATAGGAACGATTTCTTATTTACAAAAATTATATTTTGAACAAAATTTAAAAAGATTTCAAACCCTTTTTTTATATTTAAAAATGGAGAAGAAAATTTGCAAAATTTTAAGTGTTCGTGTTCTTTTCTGAAGATTTTTTTTCAAAATTTAAAGAACAATTATAGTCGATTTAAAAGATATTTCGTAATTTATTTCCTTTCATAGAAATTTATTATTTTTTTGGTTACAACAATTCAACTATTTGGTTGAAATTAAATTTTTGTTGGTAATGTAACTATTTTGATCTTCGTTAAAAATAAAATTTTTAAATTAGTATTTTCTGTTAGAAAATTAATCATCTTGGGAAAAACTATTTCGTTGAAAATTCTTCTATTTTGGTAAAAATATAATCTTTTCTATTTAAAAATAAAACTTGAAAAAAATTAATTTGGCTTGGTTGAAGATTTAACTTTTTTGTTAACAATTCTTTTACTTATGATTTTAACTAATTTTAATTTAAAATAAAAATTGTTTATTAAGAATGGAGACTATTCTAAAACGAGTGGTCGAAATATTTTTTATCTTGTTTGTATAATTTAAACAGTTCCAACTTATTTATTATTTTATTTTCTATTTATTATAAACTGAAAACTTTTAGGTTTTATTAATCTAATTTTTACTAATAATTAATTAGTTATATAAATTTTATACAGTTAACTTTGAAGTTATCATGCTCGTATTTGACTAAAAATTAGTCAATTAATTAATTAAATAGTCGGTTTTTAATAGTTAATTCTTTTTTTGTACCACAGATTGTTTTCGTAAAAAATCAGTATTATTTGATAACTTTTTCTCTAAAATTGATGTAAAGTGTTTCTGAAATTGAATTTAAATTCCCAACCGCAAGAATAAATTTTTAACGCTCTATTTCTTTTGTATCTGTGTTAGACGGCAAAATTTATTATAAGTCCATAAATTGAGATGCACGTTGCGTTCCAATAGACTTAATGGCTTTTTTTTTATTTTCTTAAAAGAAAGCCACATTAAATCGAAATTTCATTGCATAAAACGAAACCGTTCAAAACGGAAATTTTCCAGTTTTATGATTTTACAATATTTAAATACTAAAAGTACCAATTTTCTTTGTAAAATGATAACATAACCAGAAATTTAAAAAAATGGTGAATCTTCTTAGTACAATTCTTTTATTTAACATATAAATTTTCAATGAACAATTCTAATATAATCGTAAATTGTTCAAAAAAACATCTAAATGTTGAAATTATAATTATTTTTGTTAAAAAATACAAATTTTTTAATAAAACGAAAATGTAAAGTATAATTGATTAAGTATCATAAATCTACTTTGAAATCCAATGATTTGCTATTGATAGTATCGATTTCCAGTATAAAACGCTAAAATAAACTAAAATTATACAAAAAAAGTTTTAATTTAAAATATAAATTTTTGATGAAAAACACTAAAATAACATAATAAAAACTAATTCAAGATTGTAAATCACATTTCATCATCAACATTGACAGAATTTTAACTTGTTACAAAGTTAAAAGTTTTCTGTAAAATCCGAACCGATTAATAATTAAAGAACTCTTCAACTCATTTTTTTATATTTATTTTTTTTTACTAAAAATACCGATTTCGGTTGTAAAACGATAGCCTAGTCTAAAATTGTTAAAACAAAATTTGAATTTTTAAATGCAACTCTTTCAATTGAAATTAAAAATTTTCGACTCAGACGACTAACATAATCTAAAATTAATAAAAAGTTGTAAATATACCTTTAAAATCTAATAATTTTTGGAAAAAAACTTTAAATTATGATAAAAACCAATATAACAGTTCAGAATTGTTGCAAGATGTAAATGGTAGTTTAACCAAAAATCGTTAGATTTTAATCTATCGATATTTGTTAAAAAATATCATCATATTTTTTTCTTAGAAAAAACAATTTCCAACCAAATTAATTTTCTAACGTTAAACCTTAAATTTCCGGAAAAAACGCTAATATAACCGAAAAACGAAAGTTGTTCAACAATTTTAAATCTTTGAATCTAAAATTTTTGCATAAAAAATAAAAATTTCCGGTGAGTATTGTAAATTTTATTGCAAATAAAATTTTTTCGTTTAAAAGAGACAATTTTTAGCTTGGAATGCTTAATAACATAACCTAAAATCGTTGGAAGTAGAGAATCTTCTAAATAGTTTTTGTAAAAAAAAATCGCTGTAAAACTATAACGCAACCTATAATTGTTAAAAAGTGGTGCATTTTTAGGTATATACTACCGTCGGAAATTATGAGATCGATTGACGCAAGCATTATTAAAAATCACTGCTGGCTTTGAACAACGATAACTCATCGAAAAAACGTAATTGGGCATTTTTAGAAAAACAGTTGGATAGCCTATGAAATTCTACGTCTAGTAATGCCAAACAGATTTTTTTGGTCTGCTGAAGAGAATACAGCACGTGATAAGTTTACAAAAAAATTCTAGATTTTCTAAAATTGTGTACCTCGACTTCAAGTTTTAGCATGACCTAGGAAAATTGTTGCAAAAATCTGAAAATTATTCGACATAGAGCCTGAAATGTTATCTTTGATTTAAGCCAAAGAAACTTAAAAAATCTTCATCGGTTCCCGATATACGATTAAAATTGTTCAATCGTATTTGAGTTGAGTTTTATTCGACGATCACGGTTCTCGGCCGGTCTGCTGCTCACTTGCTTCGTTGAGGCAGGACCGAATAGGCCACGCACAGAGCTGGTGCTGGATAAGGGCTCTCTTATACTTTTGATTCTGCTCATCAGTAATTTTTATTTCAAATTATTGTAAATTTTCAAAAATTATTGATTGTTTTTTTTAATTATTTACAATTATTTCAATTCAGAATTATCCCCATATTAAAGAATAAAAAAATAGATCAGTTTTTTTTATTTCTAAAAATTTTTATCAACTAGAATATTAATAAAAATGTAGATATATTCTTTCGAGAGTAAACTATTGTTTAAACGAATAAAGTAGCTAAATTCTAAATAATTTATTTATTAGAAAAACACTTAAAAATAATAAAAGTTAATAATAATGGAATTAATTGTTTGAAAAATAGTTTACTCTCGTAAAAATATATCTACATTTTTATTAATATTCTAGTTGATAAAAATTTTAAGAAATAAAAAAAAACTGTTCATCATTTTTCTTTCTTTGATATGGGGATAATTCTGAATGGAAATAATTGTAAATAATTGAAAAACAATTATTAATTTTAAAAACTTACAATAATTTTGAATAAAAATTACTGATGGGCAGAATCAAAAGTATAAGAGAGCCCAAATCAAGCGCCAGCTCTGTGCGTAGCATATTCGCTCCTGCCTCAACGAAGGAGGCGAGCAGGAGACCGGCCGAGAACCGTGATCGTCGACTAAAACGCAACTCAGATACGATTGAACCTTTTTAATCGTATCTCGGGAACCAATGGAGATTTTTTAAGTTTCTTTGGCTTAAATTAAAAATAAAATTTCAGGCTCTACGTCGTATGATTCTCAGATTTTTGCAACAATTTTCCCAGGTCATGCTAAAAGTTGAAGTCGAGGTACAAAATTTTAGAAAATCTAGAATTTAAAAAAAAGACGTATCACGTGCTGTATTCTCTTCAGCAGACCAAAAAAAAATCTGTTTGACATTACTAGACGTGGAATTTCATAGGCTATCCAACTGTGTTTTTTTAAATGCCCTATCATTTTTTTTCGCTAAGTTATCGTAGTTCAAAGCCAGCAGTGATTTTTAATAGTGCTAATTTCCGACGGTAGTATAAGACGACTTACATAATCCAAAATTGATAAAAAAATTGTAAATATTCTTTAAAATCTAATAATTTTTCAAATCGGATTTCAAATTATAATAAAAACCATTATAACAGTTCAAAATTGTTAAAACTTATAAATGGTAGTTTGTTAAAAAATATTATCTTATTTTTTTCTTAGAAAAAACAATTTCAAAAAAATTATTTTTCTAACGTTAAAGTTCAAATTTCCGGAAAAAAGCGCTAATATAACCGAAAAACAAAAGTTGTTCAATAATTTTAAATCTTTTAATCTAAAATTTTTGTATTGAAAATATCAATTTCTGGTTAATATTTAAATGTTATTAAAAATCTAATGATTATTGTTTAAAGGGGATAATTTTTAGCTCAGAATGCTCAATAACATAACCTAAAATCTTTGGAAGTAGAGAATTTTCAAAATCGTTTTTGTTTTAAAAAAGTCGCTGTAAAACTATAACGCAACCTAAAATTGTTCAAAAGTGTTGAATTTTTAGATATCATTTTTTCAATGAAAAATACACTATAGAAGCCTTAAAATAATACAAAAATTAGGTAAAAAATTGTTAATCTTCTTTTATATCCAATAATTTTTTTATTAACAATTAGAAATACTAATTTTTGATGAAATTGGAATTTCAAACTTTAATATTCTAATTTCTGCTAAAAAGCGCTAATATAATCGAAAAACAAAAGTTGTTCTAAATTTTTTAAATCTTTGAAATCTAATAATAATTTTTTGGAAATACTAATTCCCAGTGAAAACCACATACATAACCTAAAATTGATCAAAATTCTAAAGTTAAGCTAAAATCTAATGATGATTCTTAAAACAACCAATTTGTTCCGTAAAATGCTAAATAATTTTACCTAAAATTGTTAAAAATAGGGAATCTTGTTAATGTTTTTTTTTTTAAATAAAAATTTTTAGTAGAAGACTACAGAATTTTACATTAAAATTCTTGTTTAAAAATACTAATTTTCAGCGGAAAGGATCAAGATAAAACATACGAAATCGCCAAAGATATTTTAGAATTTTCGAAAAAAGATTTAAAATATCCGGACTGGGTATATAAAATTTATTTTGGTTTCCTGGTGTTTTTTTTTTTTTAATAATTGATCAAATATCTTATCAATTTTTAAAAAGCAAAAGTAAGTACAAAATATAAATATAATGAAAAATCACTCAGAATAATACTCTTTGATTGAAATAAAATTTCTTTAAATAAGAGAAAATTATTAATTGGCTTTCAATCAAAGAAAAGTTTATTTTGATTAAAAGAAATTTTTTGGTTCAAAGAAATTGTTTTTTTTTATCAAAAATAAAAAAATTTTGATTCAAAATCATTTTGTTTATTTTGAAATTATTTTTGGTTAAATGAAAAATATTATGTTAGTGGACTGATTTCACTAATGCAAGATAAATATTTTCCCGTGCAAACATTTTTTCTTTTACCTACATTCTTTAAAAATAAATAAGAAATCTTTCGATCACCAAAAATTATTGAAATTTTCTTACCTGAAACTTTTAACTTTATTTTTTTTAATCTACACTGAATTCTTTGAGTGTAAGATAACGAATCTTTTTTTTATTAAAAAAAATTTCTTTTAATTAAAGCATTTTTTCTCGAAGTTTATACATATTAAAAACCCTTCCAAGCTAATGTAATAAATTAATTTTTAAAAGTTTACTTATTTTGCTAAATAATATATTAGTATGCGATATAAATTTTGTAGGATAATTTAAATATTCAAAATTCAGTTTTTAATTCTAAGAAGTCTTAATAAAAAACGATTTTTGCGTTAAGAATGAAGATGACAAAAAAATCATTTAACTTGGATTAATTATAATTTTTTAAACAATTTAGTACTAAAAACATCAAATTTTTAAATTTAAATTACTCGATACTTTTGCACCATTAATTATTATTAAATATATATTATTCAGAGTACATTAATTTTTCTCTATGAGAATTTTAATAATTAAAGGTTTATAAAACTAAATTATATGCAGTGCTTTTTTCTTGTAATTTTTCGTTTAGAATGTTGCGGTTGAAACTTTTTAATCATTTTTAGTAATTTTATAATTAAAGCGAACTTTCTCGTCGTTTTCTTATTTCAACTTTAGAGTAAAAAGGGGGTATCTAACTTTTAAGCGATAATGGAAAATACGATCGCTAATTACATAATGACGTTTGCGTGAAATTTTCACATCGAAGGAAGTGCTCGAGACGCTACGTGAAACTTTTCAGCACACGTGACAAAAAAAAAACGTCAGATTGTACAGAAATTGCTTACTCGATGTGACTTGTCAAAATCACTTCCGGAAATCTTATATCACTTTAAATAGTGTGGAAAAGAGAATAGAAAGTAAGAGTAAATCCAGAATATAGAAAATGTAAGTGCAATAATTATTTAAGTCTGAATAAATTCAATTTAAAAAATAAAAAATTGATAAAAAGCAAAAAAAGTTTTACTTTGGCATACAAAGAAGTTAACAATAAATAATTTTAAATAAATACGAAAATTTTTGTCAAATTTTAAAAAATTGTACTAAAGGTCGTTTAAATAAAATTAATGTAAATACTGCATATTGAATTCAATATGAAATACTTTTAATTGCTCAGATCTAAAATGAACATTAAAAACCAAATAGTTGAAATTTAAATTTAAAAAAAGTTAATTTTTAACTAATAAATATGATCAAAGAAGAATGATCAATTTAAAGGGACAAACTTTAACAAACAGTTTAATATTCAATAAAAAAAATATGACTTTATCGGAATATTTAAATTTTGAACATAACCAGGTGTACCAAATGGTAAAAATTAAAAAAAACACATTAAAAATTAAAAAAGATAGTTGAATTTTTAAGTCAAAAAGACACAAATTTTTAAAGAAAGTTCAATTTTTATTTAAGAAATATGAGTTTTAAAACAAATAGTTAAATTGTCAACTACAAAAGATTTTTTTTTAACCAAAAGTGGAATATCCATAATTTTAAGATACAAAATAAATTTTTAAATAAGTCGAATTTTCAAACTGCAAAATTAATTTAAAAAACACAATTTTTCAAACAAATAATTTAATTTTCTACCAAATTGTTTAATTTGCAGCTATAAAGACGAATTTTATTTTAAAAAACAATTTTCTGCTAAAATAATGAATTAATTGTAGAAATTTTTCAAAAAGTCTTTAAAATTTATATCAAATAGTTGATTTTTCAACCATAAAATACAAATTTTCAAAAAAATAGTAAAATCCTCAACCAAAACAGATAAATTTTCAAAAAATAAATATTACTTTTCTACCATAAAATATGAATTGTAAGTTAAAAAGACGAACTAATAAACAAATCAGTCGAATTTTAATTTTAAAAAGATTTTGTTATTAAAAAATATGAATTTTCAATCAAGCAAGAAAAATTTTAAACCACATAGTTGAATTTTGAAGTAAAAAGATTGTTTTTAACAAAAAAAAAGAATGGTGAAAATTAAAAGTTTGAAAAATAATTTAAACAAATGTCCACTTGTTAAATTTAACTCAAAAAGACGAATTCTTGCCCAAACAGTTCAATTTACAACAAAAATGAATTTTGAATTAAAAAGTTAGTTTTCAACTAAATAATTTAATTTTCTACCACACTGTTGAATTCTCAAGCCAAACAGAATATCAGAATATTTTAATTTTCAACATAAAAAGTTGTACCAAATTGTCGAAATAAAAAAAAACATTAAAATTCAAACCAAGAAAGTTAAATTTTTAAGTCAAAAAAACAAAAACTTTCGAAGAAAGTTCAATTTTTATTCAAGAAATATGAGTTTTAAAACAAATCGTTAAATTGTCAACTAAAAAAGATTTTTTAAACCAAAAGTGTAATATTCATAATTTTGAGTTACAAAATAAAATTTTAAATAAATCGAATTTCTAAACAGTAAAATTAATTAAGAAAAGAAAATTTTGTTAACAAATAGTTTAATTTTCTACCAAATTGTTGAACTTGCAGCTATAAAGACGAATTTTATTTAAAAAAGTCAAATTTGAGCTAAAATAATGAATCAGTTGTAGACATTTTTTAAGAAGTAATTAAACTTTAAATCAAGTAGTTGATTTTTCCACAAAAAAATACAAATTTTCAAAAAAATAGTTGAATCCACAACCAAAACAGATAAATTTTCAGCAAATAAATATTACTTTTCTACCATAAAATATGAATTTTTAATTAAAAAAAAGACAGATTAAACAAATTAGTCGAATTTCATCTAAAATTTTTTTTTTAACCACAAAAGGAATGGTACAAATTTAAAGTTTAAAAAATAATTTTTAAAATTTTCTACTTGTTGAATTTAACTGAAAAAAAAAGAATTTTTGCCCAAATAGTTTAATTTACAAAAAATATGAATTTTTAATAAAAAAATTTGGTTTTTAACTAAATTGTTTAATTTTCTACAAAGCAGTTAAATTCTAAAAAAAATAATTTTTAACCAAACTTGATTAAAGATGAAATACTTTTCCCTTCTCTTTTCCAGTTTAAAAAATTATAATTTAAATTTTTTTAAAATTGTGATAAGAGTTTATAATGTAATAATGAAACAAAATAATTTAACATATTATAATTACAAAGGTAATTATCTTAATTTTGAATTCTTACTATTGTAATATTTTTAATTATTAACTGTTCAATATTGATATTAAATAATCATAGATTAAGATTATTTTAATGATTTTCATTAATATTCGATTAACTTTTATATTTAAAAACTGAAAAATTTGAAATATTAGAAAAGTGAACATTAAAAATTTTTATAATTAACATGGAAATATTTGGACAACCAAAAGTATTTATTTTCAACAAAAATGTAGTTTCTAAACAAACAATTTAATTTTCTACCAAATTGTTTAATTTTAAAGTCGAGCAGAGGAACTTTATACAAAAAATATAAATTTTCAACTAAAAAATTTTATTTTTAACCAAGAAGGATTGAAGATAAAATACCAATTCTTCCCACTTCCAGATCAAAAAATTATCATTTTAAATAAAAAAATTTTTCACAAACACTTATAATTTATTCATGTAACTTCTTAAACAATAATACACTTTTTTGTGCAAAAATGTAATGTAAACTTGTCATAGTAAACATTCAGAAACCGGTCACTCGGCGCCAAGGATTGGGAGGAAAAATGATCTACTATCGGCGAGAAAATGACAGACATCTGACTTCGAATCTTAACAACTCAGTCAAAAAAAATGCTAGTACAATAAAAGAATAGTTATATGAAAGATAAAAGTGTTCTACGTAAATGAGCTTGAAGACGTTTATGTAAAAAAATTGTGGTGCTCTCCAGACTAAAAAATGTAAAAAAAAAGTAAGGATTTTCGGGTACATTTAAGAACTGTCAAGTTTAGAGCATTATTTCTTATAAAAGGGGAGTGGGAAAATTTTGAAAAAAATCATGAGTAGAAGGAAAACTGTTTTTAACAAATTTCAGTTGAGAAATTTGAGAAATAATAAAAATTGTTGCTTAAAAGTACCAAAATGTACAACTACATTATCTTTAATTCTAATGAAGGTTTTAAAGCGATTCAAACTGCAAACTGTAACGGATAGGCTCTGTAATTATTTCCAATCATCCGGAAGGCTGTGATAGTCTTATTTTTTGTGAAAATTGCAATATTTTTAGAGATTTTCTTTTTTTTTTGAAAAACAAGTGCCAGAAAGCAACTCAAACCTTTTTTTTGCTGTCGAAGACGTGCCAGGTGCCACTGAAGATAACGTAGTTGTACATTTTGATACTTTTAAGCAACTATTTTGATTATTTCTCAAATTTCTCGACTGAAATTTGTTCACAACAGTTTTCGTCATACTCATGAAATTTTTCAAATTTTTCCCACTGCCCCTTGTATAAGAAATAATGCTCTAAACTTGACTGCTCTTGAAAGTACCCGAAAATCCTTACTTTTTAAATTAGCACAACAAATTTTTTTTACATAAACGTCTTCAAGCTTATTTAAGTAGAACACTTTTAGCTTTTATATGAATATTTTTTTAATGCGCTAGAATTTTTTTTGGCTGAGTTGTTAAGCTTCAATGCCTATCATTTTCTCGCCGATGGTAAGTCCAAATCTCGTACATTTTAGTTTTCTTCCCAATCATTGGCTTTAAATGACCGGTTTATATTTCTTTACCATGACAAAGATTAAGCTTCACTCATTTCCGTCAGTTTATTTATTTTTATTTGACTTCGTTGTCTCTTTTTCGATGGTTGCTCGTCGGCTGACGAGCTGCCTTTTGTCGCCCAATTACTCAGAAACGGTGCATCATAGAGAAATATTTTAAAGTCAATTTTGTACCCTTTTCAGAGATAAAAAACTTTTACATTTGAAGTGCGGTTCAAAAAACATTTTTTGACGGTCATATAGCGTTAAAATGCTTTTTTGGTGACTTCAGAGACACCTACTTTTGGAACTTACGGTCCTATTACATCGACCCTATGAAATAAATTGTAGAGAATGATGTCCCGAATATTTTTTGTTCTCATGGATTTTCACAGAAACCCTCCGTTTTCGAGAAAAACAAAATTCAAAAACTTTTTGAGTTTTGACCATATTCCGCAAGGGGAGGGATGCTGGGAACTCACGGTTAAGGTTTTCTTATCCACCCCAAGCAATTAATGCAAAAAAAAAAAATGAATCGGAAAAGTTTTTCCGCTAAATGCGTTTTTTCCCGACAGGTTAACTGTACTATATACAGTGAGAGAATATTCAACGTCGCGCAATTTTTTCTGGAAAAGGCAGAGTAAACCTGTTGTGCTGCTCTCGGAACCGTAAAATATGAGAGGCCATAAATTCCGAAGGAAATGATTTATTCGAAGTGGAAACCACGAAGTACTACAAAGAGACTCAACACCATGTATTTCAGCTGGAGCCGTTTCGGGATCCCCTGTCCTCGGATTTTTATTTATTCCGCGATGCGAGTGCCCCTTTAGTGAAAATGCGCAATTAGAAATTGTCGTCTGCTACGAAGTGTGGACCATCCATTGTCATTATAGGTTAATTTTGGTTATGTCGGGTGTCAGTGGGTATCATAACGAAGTGATAATAATACAAATTCCTCATGAAAATGAGGAATAGAAACATAATGGTAAGTAAGTATAGAAATAGAAGATCTAGTAAAATACCCGCAAAAGCAATAAAAACTATAACGTCTAATTGAAATGATTGTAATTCCGAAGTGCGCGTTTTATTATTAACATGTTATGTTTTTACCGGTAGAAAATTTCCGCGACGTCACGTGATCTCGTGGTTCCTACAGTTTGCGCTCGTAGCGCTCTCGTCTGGGAATAAATGAAAATCTGAGGACAGGGGATCCCGACTGTGGGCTGTTTTCCACGATTCCCGCCATAGGCGCTGAGTCTCCTTATAAAATTATCTCCTTGAAACTTTAAAATCAGTAAACCGCGTCTAAATTTCGCACTTTTATAATAGCCTGCACAAACTGGGCGAAATTTTGTCTTTTTCATTTGAGTATTCTCTCGATGAGCAGCAGGTTTGCACGCTTACGCGTAACTCGCAGTTTTATATGTATAATACGTAATTTACGTATTATATATAAAAAATGTAATTAATGTAACCAAATGGCGGACTGGAAAAGAGGGTGGGGGAAAAGCAGACTCCTGGAACCACAGGGGTGAAGGTACGTGTTAAATAGTGGAAACAATTTTCGGCAATATGGCTGCTTATGGAGCGACCGATGCGCTGCGAGTGTCTCCTGGCAGAAGTAAATTCAGAAAGCGAGCATTCTGCGGGATTTGTTCTATATTTCTTTCAAGCAGAACATTTTTATGTTGAGAAGTAGAAACGTTTTCATTAACCGGAAAAGCTTTCTTCTGATTTTCATGTTTGTTCACATGGCTCAAAGAATTTTTGACAAATACTTGAACTTTACCTAATTCTTTGGCGCTTACATTTTTACCACCCTTGTCACTTTGTATATTTTTTTCGTTTCGTAGGTTTAGTGTACTTAAAAATTAAAGATCGAATACACCTTTTAATGAGTATCGTTTCAGGCTTATGTAGTATGCAAAAGAAGATGTTTTCAGAGGAGTTATTGTGAAAAGAGGACATCTTGAAGAACCTTCAACAGATTCAGTGCTGGCACATTAATAACTTCGAAATCCACTAGTATGACAAACTGTATCACTTTAAACTACCTAGAAAGGCACGGAAGTCAGATTTGTTACCGGAAGTTCCTATGCCAGCTTCACCGCCGTGTCTGGAACTCTGAGCAGACGGAAACCGTGTGGCGGCGCCACCTATGCAGTTGGCCTATGCTCGCAACAATGGCAAAGTATGGCAAAGTATGAATTTTGAGTTTAAAAACCCTTCAAATGACAGTGATAAACAATCTTTACGTATTTTAAGTGATCTTTGCGACATTTTTTAATATCTAAGAGAAAGAAAACTAAAAAGAAGGGCTTTCAAATATAAAAATTTGCATCTATTTACAGATGCTCCAAAATATTTGACAGGTGCGGTTAAAATGGTGAAGTGCGTTTGTTTTAATTGAACTGAAACCTAGTGATCAGTTTGTTGTTTGCACTTTAAACCAGAAGATATCATTTGAGAAAAGTTAATTGTTCTCGTTTTAAAAATATTATTTTATTGTTAATATTAACTGTGAATAATGGGCATTATTTTATATAATCTAAAACAAAGAATTTGTATTTTATTATAAAAAATGATATCTTAATATATTTTTAATTTTAAAGTTTAAAAAAACGAAATAAAGTTGTATATTAAACCAATTTAATTAATTTTAATGGATTCATTTAATAATTTACTTTTCGACATAACCATTCTCATGAAATTTAACTTAAGACTTGGGACTAGCTTTGGAAAGGAACTCGAATTGAACTGTTTAAAATAAATATTTCATAATTTTCTTTGTTTATTTAACAATAGTTTTTAGGGTTTAATGTTTTTCTCTTTCACTTTAGGTCAAAGTTGCAACTGTTATTTAATCCTAATGCTGTAGCGCTTATTTTATTCCTTAAAAGATTCTCTGTAAATGTCATTGGTACGTTTTTATGAAAATTATATTGTTTAGAGCTTATAAAATCGTTATTTTTGTAAACAATAGGTTTTCATAAATAACAGTTTTTAAATAAAAACGTACCAATAAAACTTATAAAGAATATTTTGAAGAATACAATAAGCCTGTGCATAAATAATAATTTGTTCTAGTTAGTAGGAATGTTTAGGGATTTACGCCTAAAATCAATTAATTTTACGATTTTCGCAAAATACTTTTAATTTAAAAAATTAAAAAAGTCTTAAAGATCATTATCTTTTACCCAGAACTACCATAAAATTATTTTTATTTAACAAAAACTGTTATTTTAAGACTTTCGCCTTGCAATATTTGAATTATCGGCCAACTGCATAGGTGGCGCCGCCTCACAGCTTCCGCCAACTCTCATGACAAATACCTCACTAAACCTATTTATTGCCGTGTAAAGTTTAAAATTATAAAAGAATCATATTAATTACGCCAAACTTAATTGTTTATTGTGTAATTTCTGACTTAAGCGTAGTTGAAGAATAATTTGTTGAATAATGAAACAGTAGAAAAGTGAACGTTCAAGTTGAATCTGTGAATTTCCTGAAAATATTTGGAAAATAATTTTTCTTCCGAATGATAACTGTTGAGGGTCACAGACAGGGTTGCACGATTACACTTAACTCGAAGTTTTATACGTATAAGGGTGGGGGAAAGAGCATAATATAACCTCACTTTTTCCGGAATGCAGATTAATATAATTGTTTTTTTTATAAAATTTAAGAAATGAGTAAATCAAAAGTTGGAAGTGCAAAGGGACAAAAAATTCCCTGGGAAGAACTGAAGTTTGAGCGGCTGTGAGTTGAAAATCAAGCAGTTTCAATATGTTCAATTTGTAAAATTATTTTTAAAAAATACTAGCTACGACCGTCTTCTGGCTCATAGGTATGTAAATATTGTTGATTATTCGTTAATATAAATGATTGTATTTAATTTTTTTAAATCTACTGACATCGTATTTCTTTTAACTCAAGAAACCTCTGCAAGTCAAAAAGGAACGGGCAGTCGCCATCTTGAAAACGTAAATTACCTAATATAAATTACGTACGCAACCCTGATGAACAGAGTATAGATAACTTCAAGTCAAGTCAGATCTACTTAAAAAAAAATTATTTTCTCTCGAGTTTCTAAGATTTGTGATATTCGAAAAGTGCTTTCTTCTCACTAATGGTACAGTAGATGCAAATAGGAGAAACTGAGTAACAATAGGACGGTTGTGGTATTGGGCAAATATAAATTGATGAATAATAAAAGATAAGCTAGAATCTAGATGACTTAGGTATGTAGGCCATGATTGCCCTCAAATTCACGGAGCGTGTACGCCATGGTCAAGCGCCGTAAAGTGTGGGGTAAAATGCGCGTTATTGAGCACTGGACAGGAAAAGGTGAATCACTGCTGCAAACTCTGAAGCAGGTGTCCATTAAAGGATTCGAACCCTAGAGTTCTTTCGCTTTTCTTTGTCTCCCACAACCATTGTAAAAACCATATCGCATATATGTATATAATTGTATACAGGGCCGTACCGAAGGTCTTGGAAGGGGGGGGGGGGGGTCCCTTGTGCAAAATAATCACGGGGCCCTTGTTTCTGAAAAAAAAACAGGGTAACACAATACAGAGCCAGACTCGGGGGCCCTGGCTTAAAACAAGACCATCTGTCTTGATATAAAATATTTTTTTCTGTGTATGTTTTATACAGTTTTTAGGCTATTTTATCAGTAGAGTTACAGATTCTGTTAATTTAAGGTTGTTTCTAAAAAAGAACTTTAAAATTGTACAAAATTCTTTAATAATGAAGGTAGATAATCTGTTCTTAACTGTTAGACCAAATGTTCAAAAATTTTAAAAGGAATCTATTCATAACAATTTTAAAAAGAAATTTGTAAATAGTTAACAAATTATTGATAAAGAGAATTTTTTTAATTGCGAATGTTTTTTTTTAATATACTTTCAAAGAGATGATAAAAATGAAATTATGGACAAAAACTTAAAATATTTTAATTATTATTTAAGCTTTATTTTGAAGTGATTTTTAAATTTTTTTCAGCTTTTCAAGAAGTTTAAAAGATTTCAAGATAGTCCAATTTTTTGTTATGATTCCAGCAAAAATTTAAATAATTTTTTTTTGTAAAAAAATTAACTTTAAGGAAATATTTGCAAATAATTTAAAACATTTCAAATGGTTTTATAAAATTTCGGAAAAGAAGTCAGAAGATTCTAATGCAAAATCTTTCAATTTTTTAACATTAGAAAATTTTAGAAAAAACTTCTAAGTTTGAAAGAGATATTTAGAAGTTTTAAAAAGTTGCAATAGTAATTACATAATTAAAAATATTTCAACTAATTTAAACCTAAATGTATTATAGGTTTTTGAAGATTTCGAACAATAAGTCTAAAAACTTTGTTAAGTATTTTGAAAGGTTTCAAGAAAATATAAAAAATTTGTCTTAATATTTCAAGAAAAAATCAAAATAATTTGTTCATTTAACAAAATTTATTTCAAGACAATATTTAAAAATATTTTCGAAACAAATTATTAGTAAAAATTCGAACCATTTTTTAAAATAATATTTAGAAGTAAGTTTCTAAACATTTCGAAATAAAACTTGAATTTTATTTAATTTTGCAAGGTTTTAAGATTGCAAAATTAATTTTAGGAGAATATTTTTAAAGATTTAGGAGATTACAAATATTTCTAAAATTGTCTAAAACAAATGTTTAAAATGTTAGAAAAATTTGAGGGACAATTCGAGTCGGTTTAATAAATATTAGAAAATTTTAGAAGTTTATAATAGATTAAAAATATTTTAAAGGTTTGAAAGATTTACAAAAATTCATAAAAATTTTATTCAAGCGTTAAAAAGTCCTACATATTTTTGAAACTAAACCAATTTTTTCAAATAAAATATAAAGAGACTTAGAGAAAATATTTATTAGAAATTTTTATTTTGGATTGAAAAAGGTTTTTCACTTTAAATTATAATTTGTCTACACTTTTTTTACTGCGAAATATTTTGTGATTAAAAATACAACAATTATGTTGAAAATTCTCTGTTTTTTTCTCTCGAAAATTAATCTCGTTTGGTAGAAATTTAATCCTTTCTTTTATAAAAACTGCAGCGGTTTAGTTTAAAATTAAAAATTACCATAAAATTTATATCTTAAATAATATATTGGATGTATACACCAAATTTCAAATGGTTAAAATAATATTCAGCGGAGTTATGAAGGTTTTTATTTTGAAAAATAATTGACGAATTTTTTTTTACTTCTTAAATTAAATTATCAAAAATATTTATTGAAAAAAAGTTAGATTTTCAGATTAAAAAAATAATTTGAAAAAATAAAAACACGAATTTTCTAAAAAAAGTTGAGTTTTTAACTAAAGTATTTTATTTTGAACTCGAAAGATACATTTTTATCTAATGAGATAGATTATTTACTGAAGAATATGAAATTTTAACAAAATACATAAATTTTAAGCTCAATAATTAAATTTTCTACCATGAAGATTATTTAAAAAAAACAAAATTTCAATAAAATACATACATTTTTTACTAAAAAATTGATTATTAAATAAATTACATTATTTTAAACTAACTAGTTGCATTTTTAAACTGAAGAAGATTGATTTTTTAACTAATTGAACCATTTTAAAACGAAAATGATATAGTGCAATTTTCATTGAAAAATTAAGTTTTCATAACAGAAAAACGATATTTCTACAAAACAGTTGAATTTTATTTTGGAATAGTTAAATTTCCAAACAAATAATTAAATTTTTAACTAAGAAGATTAATTTTTTACGAAATTATATACATTTTCAACCAGATATTTAAATTTTTAAATAAAAAGTATTGATTTTTAAATTAAAAAGGTAAATTTTCAAATAAAAATGGAATAGGTTAATTTTCAGTTAAAAAAATAATGTTCAACAGCAGATAAATTTTTCGCTAGACAGTTGCATTTTTACAAGAAAATTGAAATTTTAAAAATACGAAACATTTTGGAAATTTATAATAGAAAATTGATAACTAACAAAACATTTTGTCAATTTTTATTTACGGCAATTTAGTGTTTTCCATAATGTCTGGAAATTTTTCGTAATTTTTCGTACTTTATGGTACTTTTCGGTTGTTCCAATTTATAAAAATTCCAGAAAGGATAAAAAATTCGAGATCATAAAAAAATTCTAAAAAAGTGCAAAACAAATTAGGAGACACTAAAATATTTCGAAATTTTAGAATAATTTAAAACATTCCTCTT
Source organism: Druon quercuslanigerum (assembly GCA_010014905.2). NCBI lineage: Eukaryota > Metazoa > Arthropoda > Insecta > Hymenoptera > Cynipidae > Druon > Druon quercuslanigerum. The sequence continues at coordinate 31,689 of JAAAKG020145428.1, read as the reverse complement.
AAAAGTATAATAATTGCATCTGGGACCTTAATTTTGAGAAGTTTAAAATATTTAAGAAGGCCTCAAAAGTGTTTAAATGCTGATTTAATACTAAATCAAATTTATTTTATTTAAATTAAAAAAAATTATTTGTGCTGTATTTTTAAATAAACTAACTTTTTAAAAAATATTTACGTTGTTTTAACTAATTTAGATATTTACAGTGCAACACAACTTTGTACGTAAATATGAAAATATTCAATAATCGCGCCCAAAGCGTGCCTGTTTATTGGCTAGTAGTAATAACATAGTCAATAAGTTTTCAAATTCAAAATGTAACTTTTAATTTCCGCGCATATTCAAAAAGGTTCAAAATTATTTTTTAAAATCAATATAATTCAATTATTTGCAATATTAATTAGTTATTTTATATTAAAATACAAAATACAAATAAATTGATAAAAAATATCCTTACCACGAAAATCCGTTCACGAATCATCCATCAATCGCTGATATTGATGACACTAAAAAAATCCTCAATTGAAACAAAACACGAAACTATATCACTTTTCTCAACAATTCAATGTGCATCACTCAATAAAAATTCTCATTTCACAAACGCACTTTAGTCATTCACGGTCCTTTATAACTTATTATAAATTATTTAAAAACTTATAAATAAAACAGTTAAATATTCGTTAAAAAAAAACACAAAAACGATTTCACTTTTAACGCAGATGATACAATCACTTTTTAAAATATATTTTTTTATTAATTATTATTTAACAAAAATTCGAGTTTCCTTGAATATTTTTAACACCTTTTATTTTTTTTTATAAAATTATTTTTTTATATTGAAAAATAAATATCCTCGACTGAGCAAGACTTGTCAGCGTCCCCTCAGACTGGCAACGAAACAGTCGTGCGTTTGGGATTGTTACTAGAAAACTGAGTGGAGTAAAGCACTCAGGAAGTTGGAAAGAGGGGGCAACAGGGCAACACCATTTAGAACAGCACAGGTGTTCGTTGGGGGATACGCAGGCAAAATAATTACATATGCACCAGGTAAATTTGGGGTGAAATATTAGGCAGGTATAGATATATATCTGCAATATACATCTACATATATAAAATTCACATTTTTTACGGATTTGCATACTGTATTGTATTGTATCGAGATTGTTGGGTTTTCAGGCCTTCCATCAAGGTCACACGTTCCGGTCAGAAATTCCTTTTCCGTTTATATTATTACCTAATTAAGCATAATTTTTTTTTTGTGAAAAAAAAACAATTATTAGACTCTCTTGACTAGAATAAAATTAACTTCTGGAAATAGAGATAATCTTTGAGGCGTATCGAAAAATTGTATATTATGCACCAAGGGAGAAAAGTGGCACATTTTATACTACATCAATTTTTAACCAAATAGTTAAATTTTTTACCAAGAAGATTAATTTTTTTTACTAAAAAAGAATAATATTTGGCAAGTTAGATCAATTTTCAATATTTTTAAATTCGAACAAATCAATGTTTATACTGAAGAGACCAAAATATGAATTATTTAATTATCAAAGATGATTATTAAAGACGAATTATTAACAAAAATAAATAAATTCTAAAGCAAATAATTGAATTTCCGATCAAGAAGATTAAGTTTTTTTACCAAAAAGGAATAATATTTGGCAAATTAGATCAATTTTCAACATTTTTAAATTCGAACAAATCAGTTTTTATACTGAAGAGGCCAATTTTCAACCCAAAATCAAATATATGAATTTTTATTTGAACAATTAATTTGAATACAAAGAAAAATGAATTTCAAGAAGTAAAAAATGAATTTTCAACTTTAATAAGTGAATTTTCCACCAAAAATTAGAGTTTTTGACGAAATTGTAGTTCAACTACTTTTCAACAAGGAAAATTAATTTTTAACAAAACAAAAACAGGACTTTTCTACGAAATGGTTCGAATTATAACCAAAAAATTGAATATTTAACTCAAAAGATAAATTTTTAAGCCGCAAGATTTATTTTCTTCTAAACAAGACGAATTCTTAACAAAATACATACATTTTTAACTAAATAATTGAATTTTCAACCACATAATTAATTAAAGTTTCAACAAAGAAGATTAAGTTTCTACCAAAAAAAGACGAATTTTTACTAAATTAAATCAACTCTAAATCAGACGATTTTATTTGTAAACTAAAAAGTTTGATTTTCAAACTAAAAAGGTCCATTTCTAATCTAAAATTGAATAGATATATTTTTATTTAAAAAATTAGTTTTTAACAAAGGAAATACAAAAATTTTACAAAACGGTCAGATTTTCAGAAAAATAATTGAATTTTCAAAATTTAGTATTATATTATTATTATTTTATTATTATTATTATTATATGTAATTATGTTATTATATATATATATATATATCTTATAATTAATAAAATAAGGTAAATTTTCAAAATTTTTAGATTCGAACAAATCAATTTTTAAACTGAAGAGACCAATTTTTAACCCAAAATCAAATATATAAATTTTTATTTAAACAATTGATTTTAATTTAAAGAAAAATGAATTTTCCAGAAAAGAGTTGAATTTTTTACTAAATTCCAGAATTTCAAGAGTAAAAAACGATTTTTTACTTTCAAAATTGAATTTTCGACTTGAAAAAGACGCATTTATAATCAAATATATGGATTTTCAATAAAATAGTTAAATTTTTAAATAAAAGAGATCAAATTTTAACCAAGCAATTAAATATTTAACTCAAAAGATAAAACTTTAAGCAAAAATATTTATCTTCTTTTAAACAAGACGAATTCTTAACAAAATACATTATTTTTAACTAAATAATTGATTAAGTTTTTACAAAAAAAAGGCGAATTTTTACTAGATAACTCCAATTTTAAACTATAAGGTTTATTTTTAAACTAAAAAGATTGATTTTCAAACTAAAAAGGTCAATTTCTAAGCGAAAATGGAATAAATAAATTTTTATTGAAAAAATGAGTTTTCAATCAAGGAAATACAAAATTTTTACAAAACGGTCAGTTTAAAAAAAAAACAATTGAATTTTTAACCAAGAAAATTTATTTTCGAGTAAAAAAGACAAATTCTTGACAAAATACATCAACATTAAAGCAAATAATAAATATTTAAAAAATTTTTTATATATTTAAATTCGAACAAATCAATTTTCAACCCAAAATCCAATATATGAATTTTTATTTAAACAATTAATTTGCATTAAAAGAAAAATTAATTTTCGAGAAAAAAGTTGAATTTTTTACTAAATTTCAGAATTTCAAGAGTAAAAAACGATTTTTTACTTTAAAAAGTGAATTTTAAACCTTAATGGAATTTTTTTTCACTAAAAAGTTGACTTTTCTACAAAGAAAATGAATTTTTAATAAAAGAAAAACACGACTTTTCTATGAAATGGTTCGAATTATAACAAAACAATTTAATATTTAACTCAAAAGATACATTTTAGGGCAAAAAGATTTATTTTCTTCTAAACTAGACGAATTCTTAACAATATACATACAGTTTTAACTAAATAATTGAATTTTCAACCAAATAAATTAATTAAAGTTTCAACAAAGAAGATTAAGTTGCTACCAAAAAAGACGAATTTTTACTAAATTACATCAATTTTAAAGCAGAAGGTTTTACTTTTAAACTAAAAAGGTTTTTTTTTCAAACTAAAAAGGTCAATTTCTAATCTAAAATGGAATAGATATATTTTCATTTAAAAAATTAGTTTTCAATAAAGGTAATACGAATTTCTTGCAAAACGGTCAGATTTACAAAAAAATCATTAAATTTTTAACCAAGAAAATTTATTTTCGAACAAAAAGACGAATTCTTAACACAATACATAATTTTTATAGCAAATAATTGAATTTCCAACCGAGAAGATAAATTTTTTACCAAAAAACAATAATATTTGACAAATTCGATAAATTTTAAACAATTTTAAATTCGAAAAAATCAATTTTTAAACTGAAGAGGCCTATTTTTAACCCAAAATCGAATATATGAATTTTTATTCTAACAATTAATTTTCATTTCCACCAAAAAGTAGAATTTCTGAAGAAATTGTAATTTAACTACTTTTCAACAAAGGAAATTAATTTTTTACAAAACAATAACACGACTTTTCTACGGAATGGTTTGAATTATAACCAAACAATTGAATATTTAACTCAAAAGATAAATTTTTAAGCAAAAAGTTTTCTTTTCTTTTAAACAAGACGAATTCTTAACAAAATAGTAATACATTTTTAACTAAATAATTGAATTTTCAATCAAGACAATTAATTAAAATTTCAGCGCAGGAATTAAGTTTCTACAAAAAAATACGATTTTTTTCTAAATTACATCAATTATAATCCAGAAAGTTTTATTTTTAAACTAAAAAGTTTTACTTTCAAACTAAGAAGGACAATTTCTAATCTAAAATGGAATAGATAAATTTTTATTGAAAAAATGAGTTTTCAATAAAGGAAACACGAAATTGGTACAAAACGGTCAGATTTTCAAAGAAATAATTGAATTTTTAACCAAGAAAATTTATTTTCGAGTACCAAAAAGGAATCATGTTTGGCAAATTAGATCAATTTTCCAAATTTTGAATTTGGAACAAATCAATTTTTAAACTGAAGAGGCCAATTTTTAACCCAAAATCAAATATATGAATTTTTATGAAAACAATTAATTTTCATTTGAAGAAAAATGAATTTTCGAGACAAGAGGTAAATTCGTTACTAAATTGCAGAATTTCAAGAGTAAAAAACAAATTTTTAACTTTAAAAAGTGAATTTTCCACCAAAAAGTAGAATTTTCGAGGAAATGATAGTTTAACTACTTTTCAACAAAGAAAATTGATTTTTAACCAAACAAAAACATGACTTTTCTACGAAATGGTTCAAATTATAACAAAACAATTGAATATTTAACTCAAAAGATAAATTTTTAAACAAAAAGATTTATTTTCTTTCAAACAAGATGAATTCTTAACAAAATACATAGTTTTTTAACTGAATAATTGATTAAGTTTTTACCAAAAAAGACGAATTTTTACTAAATTACATCAATTATAAACCAGAACGTTTTATTTTTAAACTAAAAAGATTGATTTTCAAACTAAAAAGATCCATTTCTAACCGAAAATGGAATAGATAAATTTTTAATGAAAAAATTAGTTTTCAATAAAGGATAAGCGAATTTTTTACAAAACAGTTAATTTTTTACCCTAAAAATATAAATTTGTTAACAAGTAAGATATTTTTGAAGTAAACAGTACAATTTTAAACAAAAGGATTAATTTTCTGCCATAAAGGACTAATTGTCAACAAAATATTTGCATTTTTCACTAAAAACTATAAATTTTCAACCAAAAATACTACTAAAAAGGACAAAAAATACATAATATTTGTACTAAATAATTGAATTTTCAACAAAGAAGATTAATTTTTAACTACAAAGGACGAATTTTTACCAAATTAAATAAATTATGAACTAAATAGTTGCATTTTAAACCAAGACGATTGAATCTCTCCTGAAAAGGATTAATTTTCAACAAAATAGATAATTTTTTTACTAAATTATTGAATTTTCAACCAAGACAATTAATTATTGAGTAAATAGTAAAATTTTCAAGAGACTACATACATTTTTTACTAAACAGTTGGATTTTTATCTAAGAATATTACTTTTCTACCAAAAAACATGAATTTAAAAGAAAAAATGCAAATGAACAAATAATTAAAGTTTTAACAAAGAAGATTAAGTTTCTACAAAAAAAGACGAATTCTTTGCTTAATCACATCAATTTTAAAGCAGAAAATTTTATTTTTAAACTAAAAAGGTCAATTACTAACCGGAAATCGAATAGATAGATTTTCATTGAAAAAATTAGTTTTCAGTAAAGGAAAAACAAAATTTTTACAAAACGGTCAGATTTGCAAAAAAATAATTGAATTTTTAACCAAACGAATTGATTTTCAAATAAAAAAGAAGAATTCTTAATAAAATAAATATAAATTATACATAAATTTCAAAGAAAATAATTAAATTTCCAACTAAGAAGAATTATTTAAAAAAAAACACAAAAAAAGGACGAATTTCAAACAAATTATCTAAGTTTTCAACCACACAGTTGAATTTTTAAACTAAAAAGGCACATTTTTAACCAAAACTGCAATAGTTAAATTTTCAACCAAAAATGAAGCAGGTTAATTTTAAGCGAAAAAATTAATATTCAACCAAAATTTTTCATTTGGAAAGTTCATATTTTATATTTTTTTGCATATTTATTTTACATTCTTATTACATATTTATTTTATTTATAATGTTACATTGGAAGTAACAAAACGTTTGGTCAATTTTTGTTTACGAAAATTCATCGTGCTTAAAAATTTCTCAGAATGTTCGGTAATTTTTGGTTAATTTATGGTAATTTATGGTAAGTTTTGGTACCTTATAGTACCAAATCTATAGTCCAATCTATAGAAATTTCATATAGTACCAAAAATTCCAGATTATACAAAATTCTATAAAAGTTTAAAACACATTAAAAGACACGAAAATATTTATAAACATTCCCGATTATTCCAGAAAACTTTCAAACATTTCAGAATATTTTAGATCAATCTGAAAGATTTTAGAATGTCCTAAAATAATGTGAAATGTTCTTTCTTCGGCCGAAAAAGGCGAAGTGAAAATGATAGTATGAATCGAATCGTTTCGGCACAGTAAAATAAATTTGTGAGTTGGCAATCGAAAGAAGTAAAAAAATTAAAATTATATACTAATCTTCTCTTCGAGTTTTGGATTTAAAAATTCAGAAAAAATTTCGCACAGGAAATTATGGTAAATTTTTGGTATGTACAGTTTATGACAGTGAACAGCAATCAAAAATTATAAATCAAAAATTTTTATTCAATTTTATTCAGTTAAATGCACATTTTTTTGGAAAAGCTGGATATTTCATGCCTCAAATTTCTTAAGCTTAAACCAAAGAAAATATTTCATTTTTTGTTCTTCAAGAAAACATTTTTTGGTGTTTAAATCTTAAATATTCTGGGACATTCCATAATATTAGACTAAATTTTGGAATATTCTACGATCGCCAAAAATGTCTACAAAATTATTAAAAAATGAATATATGCCAGAATGATCAATAGAAAATGCCGAAACCTTTTAGAACATTCCCAAACATTCTAAAAATGTTCTAGAAACGTATTTATGAACATTGAAATAAATCTTTGTAAACATTTGTAAACTATTTAGATCCTCTATTTTATCATTCAATTGTTTTTAAATATTCAAAATTTTTTTTCTGTTTTGAATAATTCTTTCTTCCCTATAAAATTCGACCTTGAAAAATCGCCTCTTTCACGTATGACCCACGTAAAAGGCCGAGGGTTAATTTAATATTAGAAAAAAGGTTCCACACATATATAACATACTATTGAAATAATTTAGCGATAAATTAACAAAATTTTTATAACTTTCGTTAAAAAATAGAATTTTTTTCTCTGTTTTGAAGAAAGAGATGCAATTTATCTTCTCACGAGTCTACGAGAACCACAGTCTGCAATAATTTCACAGACTAATGATGCGCATCGGATCCATGGATCATTCGCTCGCTAAATATACTTAGCTGTGCTTAAGCGCAGCAAAATAATTGCAATCCGTTTAAGTCTAGTTCTCACGATTACTTTGCTGAAATATATAAAAATAAAATGTTATACATTTTTAGATTAAATTATTATAAACAAGAGCGCCTCCGGTAACTAATCCAATAAATTCGCGCAAAAGCATTAATTATTATTAATTAATTATTTATTAATTTCTGGCTAATTTTTTATTTTATTAATTAATTATTTATTAATTATTGAATAATTAACTTCTGGCTATGCAGGCTCAATCTCACTTGCTTCGAGCTATTTTTTCTGATCATTTATATACCGAAAATTATTTTACTGTAAAATAAATAGCAGTATATCACTTTTTAATATTTTCGTGTAATTCAAAGTCAATAAAAATGCAAATACATTAATAATGATTTCGAAATAAAACTTAAATTTAAAAAAAAATTTATTAGCAGTAATTTATGAATTATAAATTTTTATTAGTAATAATTTTTATTAGTTTCAATAAATTTACATTTGAAGCCTCTAAATAGAATTTAAAATTATCGCCAAAATTTCGAAGAGACTCAAAGAGGTTTAAAATTGTACTAAATAAGGCCTAAGAGAATCTAACAAGGATGACGAGTAGTAAGGAGGCCCAAAAAAGGATTCATTCAGCACCATGGAGAATATAAAAAGGACCTATATTTTGACTAGAAAGAAATCAATTCAAAGCATATTTTTTACTAATGCATCTTCTCAGGAGTCAAAGTAAAACTTCGAAGAAGTACTTGAAGAAGTTTCTAGTTAATGCACTTTCATTTGGGACTACTTAAAACGCTCCTCGCAGTAAAAATGTTTGCACTGCTACCTAAAGTCGGCGTCAAAAGTACGCGACCCTCACTTAGAGCGCTCACCACTCGTTAAAAAAAAATCGGACAAAATTCTAACCCGGTATACGTGAAAGCCTAAAGTCTCCCGCGTTAAACGATATATATATTGTTGTTCCAAAAATTTTTTTACGCTAGCGCTGATGTAAAACGTGTCAAAAAACGAGGTTTTGGAGCCACTTTTGCCACCATCTGTTATTAGCAAACAATTTGACATTTTAAAGTTTTAAAAACTGCGTTGCATTCTTGACACGTTAAGGAGCATCTGTAAATTTTTTTAGATTTTTAAAGACTTCCAGTTCGTTTTAGGCAGTCTCGAAAGTCGAGGATTAAAAAAAGCGGCTCTAAAACCTTGTTTTTTGACACGTTTTACATCAGCGCTGGCGTAAAATATTTTTTGAAACTACAATATACATATCTTTTAACGCGGCAGACTGTAAGCTTTCACGTGTACCTGGTTAGAATTTTCTCCGATTTTTTTTGAACGAGTAATGGGCGCTCAAAGTGAGGGACGCGTACTTTTGACGCCGACTTTAGTTTTGTTGAGGGTGGTATTTCGGGCGTCTCCAAGAGCTTAAGAAAAAAAGCGTTTAAGCTCGAGAGTACGTCGATATTTGTGAGATTTTAAAAACAGGATAAGAAGAGTTTTCTGGACGATCGGACGTTAACGCTCTTTTGGTCCATGAATTGCGGCGATAACACAGGCCAACATGGTTTTGTTGTTGGAAAGTGGAGGGTCATTTCCAAAGTAATTTTTTACGTAGAATCCGAATCCGGAGTCAGAATTGGCCCATCACGTCAGGATTTTAAGATATTTGAGGTTATGTACCAAAAAATTGAGTTTTTGGCTACATTTGAGGTTGTGTACAAAATAGACAAAATTTTTTGGGATTTTTCCTTTAGTTGTATCATATTGTACTGCACTTTCTATTTAATTTGAGAGTCGCAAAGTTCAATTACCATTTTTCTTTACCAAGTTACGCCAATTTGCAATTACGAAAAATTTCCCATTATGTCTTGAGCATTTGCTTTAAATACTTTCAGGCAGACATTTTCTAATGGGTGTTTTCTTTAGAAAATTTGTACATAGGAGTGTTCGGGTTTCAAATGTCTGCCTCAAAGTGTTTAAAGCAAATGCTCAAGACATAATGGGACATATTTCGTAATTTCAAACTGGCGTAACTTGGTAAAGAAAAATGGTGATTAAACTCTATGCCTCTCAAATTAAATAGAAAGAGCAGTACTATATAATACAACTAAAGAAAAATCCCCAAAAAATGTGGCGTCTTCTGTAGATAACCTCAAAAGTAGCCAAAAACGCCATTTTTGGGTACATAACCTCAAATATTTAAAACACCTATACCGGTGCTATTAAGCCAACCCGGCTCGTTCTCACAGACCGTTATTATGCACAATTTTAATAAATTTAGAAATAAATATAATAACTTTTTGAGCGATTTTATTCAGTAACTTATAAATAGTTGCGGAATTGGGAATGGCATTTCACCATTTCTCCACCTGGTGCCAAAAACTGGAACTAGAAAAAGTAGGTACAATTTTAGTGGTGAGTTTTAATTTTTTTATAAAAGTGTTTTTCCTATTGTTTTGTAAAGTATGAAACAATGATTGAATATTAAAAACAAATATTCATCAAAGACAAATAGTTTTTGAAAGAATTTCCATTTTTATACAGTGAAAAACACATTTTTGTCAAATAGGCTAAAAAACAATTATTTAATTATTTCATGTAAGTTTCAATGCATTGTAAGCTTGAATTAATTTTAAATAATGTATATAACGAAAACTTTTATCGAGATTTTTCAAAGAATACAAATAATAGACTATAGGAATTAAAATACGAATTATAACCTAACTTTTAGATCAGATATTTAAATAATAAATATTTAATGCATAAATTAATAAAAATTAACTTTGAGTTTATTTTTGCTTCAAAAGAAGTCCATTTAACTTTATAAACTTTTGAAAATCACAATAAATTGGACAATAAAGGTTTTTTTCGAAAAATATTTCTGTCAAAAATGTGTTTTTTTACTGATTAATATGTAAATTCCATATAGAACCCTTTGATTATGATAAAGACTTTTTTATTATCCAATAAATACTTCAAACTCTGTAAAAAAATGTTTAAAACCCTTTTATGCACAATTTAAAATGCATCTCTAGAATCTTACCTATTATTTCTAGTTCGGATTTTTGCCGCCAGATAGCGCATCGAATTGTAACCATACCCAATTGCATTTACATTACTTAGGCGGTCAATTTCGCCCTGTTTTTAATTAAATGTTGCAGTATTATGTTAGTGACAAATTAAAAATATTGTTTTTAAGCTCAACGCTTGCCGCTAAATTAATTATTAATTATAAAAAAGTTGTTCAAAGTAGTTTAGTGAAACCTCCAATTCTAACCTCAAATGTAGCAAACTGTTTAGGTAAATAAGTTAAGAGTAGCTCATAAATTTATTTTTACAATCAAAATTAGTATGTATGCATCAAAATATAATATTAGAGATTAATATCAAATATTATAAATATTAATATGATTAACATCATCGATATAAATTTTTTAAATTAATTAATTAAATTAACTTTTCTGTTGAATATTTATATTTTTGACTTGAAAATATGACTGTTTTGAAGAAAAATCGTCTTTTTGACTTGAAAATTCGATAGTTTGGTTAACAAATTTTTCTTTCATGACTGAGAATTCTTTTTTGATTAACTTTTGAATTAAATGCAACTGTGGTTGGAAATTAATTTATTTTGGTTGAGGCTTTAAAAGTTTCATTTATTTTTTGGTCATAATAGGTTATAGAAGGTTTGCCAATAGGTCATTTGACCTTTCTCGAGGACGCGAACAAAACTTTTAGATATATTACTGTGATCTTCTTAACATAAACAAAGTTGTTTTTCATTAAACAGGATACACACATTTTTTTAAATTCATAAATCGGTACTAACCTCTTTCAAGAGGTTGAAAAACAGGTCGATCAGTGCATCTCCACGACGCGAACAAATACACTATATATAGTATTGTCCTATTTTGAATATCAAGACAGTTTCTTTTATGAACAGAATAATCTTTTTTTTTTTAAACTTTATTGATTAGTACTCGTAGGTCATAAAAGTTTCAACAACAAGTCGATCGATGCATCTAGAAGACGCGAACAAATACACTACATAGAGTATTGTCGTATTTTAAATTTCAAAAAAGTTTCTTTTATGAACAGAATAAATAATTTTTTGAAACTTTATAAATTGGCACTGGCAGGTCATAAAAGTTTCAAGAACAGGTCGATCGATTCATCTTGATGACGCAAACAAAGACACTACATATAGTATTGTTCTATTTTGAAAATCAAGACAGTTCCTTTTATGAACAGAATAAATTATTTTTTTGAATCTTCATAAACTGTTACTTGTAGGTCATAAAACTTTCAACAACAGATCGATAGATGCATCTCCAAGACGCGAACCAATACACTGCATATAGTATTTTTCTATTTTGAATATCAAGAAAGTTTCTTTTATAAACAGAATAAATCATCTTTTTTGAATCTTCATAACTTGGCACTGGCAGGTCATAAAAGTTTCAACAACAGGTCGATCGATGCATCTTGAAGACGCGAACAAATACACTACATATATTATTGTCGTATTTTAAATATTAAATAAGTTTCTTTTATGAACAGAATAAATCATTTTTTTGAATCTTCATAAACTGTTACTTGTAGGTCATAAAACTTTCAACAGCAGATCGATAGATGCATCTCCAAGACGCGAACCAATACACTACATATAGTATTTTTCTATTTTGAATATCAAGAAAGTTTCTTTTATAAACAGAATAAATCATTTTTTTGAAAATTTAATAATTGGCACTGGCATGTCATAAAAGTTTCAACAACAGGTCCATCGATGCATCCTGAAGATGCAAACAAATACACTGTATATGGGTATTGTCGTATTTTAAATATCAAAAAGGTTTCTTTTATAAACAGAATAAATCATTTTTTTGAAAATTTAATAATAATTGGTACTGGTAGGTCATAAAAGATTCAACAACAGGTCGATCGATGCATCTTGAAGACGCGAACAAATACACTACATATAGTATTGTCGTATTTTAAATATTAAATAAGTTTCTTTTATAAACAGAATAAATCATTTTTTTTAATCTTTATAAACTGTTACTTGTAGGTCATAAAACTTTCAACAACAGATCGATAGATGCATCTCCAAGACGCGAACAAATACACTATATATAGTATTTTTCTATTATAAATATCAAGAAAGTTTCTTTTATGAACAGAATTAATCATTTTTTTGTATCTTCATAAATTGGTACTGGCAGGTCATAAAAGTTTCAACAACAGGTCGATCGATGCATCTCGAAGACGCAAACAAATACACTACATATAGTATTGACGTATTTTAAATATCAAAAAAGTTTCTTTTATAAACAGAATAAATAATTTTTTTGAAACTTTAATAATTGGTACTGGTAGGTCATCAAAGATTCA